>JAQQPU010004989.1:0-35621 GCA_029168905.1 Artemia sp. Kazakhstan ARC1039
TGTACCCAGTTGAGCCTTGCTCCTTTCAATCATTAACATCGTTACAGATTAATAGTTAAAATATCATCTTATAGAGCCTAATTAGTGTTATGTACCTATCTCTAACCTTTCAGAATCATACTGTCGTAGCTACTCTTTATTATACTAATTATAAAACTATGTCATTGTGACGCATTTTTGTTTATAATCGCTGCGTATCCACATGGAGACAAATTTTATTACCCTCAAGAAGAAGCAAGTAAATTATTTATATTAGTCTAAAATGCATATGAGGAACCAATAACAGGTACACCAACTAGGAAAAGTTGCAAGCCTTTCATGGACAAAGATGACCACGCTCTCACAACCGAACATTACTTTTAAGTTTCTAAATTGTCACAGACTTTGAATTCTTTCTTTCGAAATGTACGTTAAAACTGAAGTAAACAACCTTTCGAAACCCATTAAATAGTACATATTATGAAAGAGTTCAAAACTTGCAATATAATATTACCGAATGTAATTGATACTATAAACTGTCCTTCACTTTTCATAATCATACTGAAACAGAAAAAAAAAAATCATACTGAAAAAAAAAACTGATTTCTGTGCTACGAATCCATACAACCTATTTTGTCTTCCAAAAATCTACGTGCCCTGCAAGATTCAAGCCAACTGGATAAAAAATCGGATATTCTTGCGTCACGAGTAGATACTATATTTTTTTTTGCTATTATTGTCATCATTTTCTGAACCAAGGGAGGTACCCTTGGTTCAGTGAATAGTTGGCCCTTTTTCAACGAACCAGTACATCGGAAACAAAAATGGTCTGCCTCTCTCATCCCCTGCCCCAAACGTAAAATTAGAGATCTTATAGTGCAAAAGCTGAAATCGGTTAAAAGAAAATAATTTTTTGGTCTCCTAAATGCCCTCCTCTTGAGACGAAGTTTTTAGCTCCGTTGCCCCTCCAACACAATTCGATCATCTAATCTGTTCCCGATATATTCCATATATGCTATTTCAGTAGACCTTACGACATTGAGACATGTATGCGTCATTAGCTGAGACATTTAAGCTACTAAGGTACTGAGATATTCATGTACCCAATCACGGCTGTTTTACCCATCCCTCTAAAAAGTGAACAAACATCCACGTGTCAAAACCACTATTGATATTACACATTATCTACAAAATGAATCTTTCTCTCACTTTACAACTGATTTCGTAAGAAAAACATCTGAGGTGCACCACTGGTTTTGAGCAGGGAGATTTACAAATGGATAGAATTAAACAAATATTGACAAAGAAACTGATTGTTTCATTGAAAGTACTTTTTAAATTCTAAATTACGGAAGAGAGAGAAATTACGGAAGAAAGAGATAGAAGAGAGAGAGAGAGAGGGGGTATAAACTGGTCCGCACACTTTTAACGGGGCATAAAATAAATAAAAATACAAACAGTTCGAGAATAAAAACAGAAGTGAGATAAAGCTTACTCAAATTCTACCGATGAACAAAATGTTAGTTTTCCATAGATCAAGCGTCAAAAGCGTCTCCGTTAGTAAGATGAGGGGTGTAAGAAACAGCATTTGGGTCCAAGTAAGATGCCGCAGAAGTGGGAATATCCTCTAGTGATGGCGGCAAGAGACCATTAATACCACCATTTCCAGACAACAACTGAAAAAGCGAATTTAGTAACAATCCCATTATTAATCCCTAATAGTCATGTAGGACTATTTCTCAAGTATGCTCATACTTAATAAAGTTATTAACTCTTATATTTACTGAAATGTTACACTATGTGTAAAATATACAGCTTAAATTACTAACTATAACCAAGTTACTTTTTACCAGGCCAGTAGTGTACCGGAAGGAGGGGAATAATGCAACTGGATCCCCTCCAAAGCTTTACATTAAGAATGTTGATTTCGAAATAACATTTTTTTTCTATCCTATCATGCTTTTCCAATACACATTTTCCCAAGTACAATGTTTATCTCTTTATTGATGGTTTCGATGTGATTGCGACCGAAGACTTTTGTAGGCCCGATCAGATATATGTTAGATGAAGTTGACAAGTTTTACAAACAGATTTTGCATAAAAGAAAATAATGAAGCAAAAATACAAATAGAAAAATTCCCCAGGGAACATAAAAAACAATCCCGGCTTTAGATGTACCTCATTTCTATGTATTGAGTTCAAACTAATTGAAATGTTGGTCGTAATTCTTTTTTTTTTTTATTACAATTCTCACACCTCCACCAATGAAGAAAATATGCCACTAGTCCTGTAATCTCAACATTTTATTTTCAGCCTCTATGTATTTGTTGAGCCTCCGCTTCAATGCTTCAAGTGAGGGATTTTCAGGGATTAACTCTGCTGGGAGGCTGTTTCATGTGACGACAGATCGTTGGGCGAAGCTCTTTTTTTAGGTATTCCTGACGGGGTGTACCCTGTTCGAGGTAGTCCTGCCAGGCTACGTTTTGGCGAGTTGCCCCCAAAGGCTTTGCTCTTTCAAGATCGAGCTTCTTATAACTCTTCTGATGGAGGGAAATGCATTTATCTGTAAAAGAACGACATAATTGCACTTCGAAATGATCTTGAATCAATTACAGGGCTTTGGCATCAATTTTTCCAGAAGTTGTTGTGCAAGCCGCTTGATTTTGAGCACATTGGAGAGGAGTGTTACGGCTTTTTGGAGCACTGGCAAACAGAGGGCACGCATACTTCATTACTGGTCTTATGCAAGAAGGGCTCGTCAAGGAGGAGGCTTTTTTCATTGTCATAAATCAGGTCTTAGACCACCCTGGCTAAACCTGACATGAGAAAAAAGTAGAAAGGATAAACGAAGGCAAATTTTCAGCCAGTTAAAGCCAAACCAACAATGCCAGTATATCAGCTGAGACCGCCACTCAGTTGTTTATAGTGCAAGAAGAAGAGAATTATAATATGAAAAAAAAGTGTAGCCAGACACTAATTTGGTAGTTTCTCCATTCAGGACATTGTTTTGAGCCTTTCGTGTTATGTCGACAACATGTTCACTATTAGAGCCTCACTCACTAATCTACAGGCTACAATGAAACGAAACGACTGAACCGAAAATATATTAATAACGGGTATAAATTCTTAAGAAGACAGTAAAAAATACTGCCATTGTCTTTTTACTGTCTTCTTAAGAAATTTTATTCGTTATTAACAAATTTTTGTTTTAGTTGTAAATGGAGGCGATGTGACATACGAAATTATCTACAAAGAATTATCCACTAAGGCATTAGATTACAAAAATATTAAAAACTATACATCTGTTCAGCCCTATAAGAACAGCTGAAGTTTTGCAGGGACCCCCATTTTGTCGACATCATACAATCGTATTCATAAAATATCATGTGGATGATCCATGTCCATCTCTGATTCAGAAAAGCGTTCAGTCAAAGAACATGCCATGCCATTGCCATTCCTTCTTGACTTTTGAGAGAAAATTGCTGTCTTCATGCAAATATTTTATTTTTATTGTATCTTTAGAAGTTATTTTGCGTTTATTGATTCTTCCAACTTTTCTTCATGTTATCGTTAAGTAGGTTTCTATTAAATTAAATAATTAATAGCCAAAGTTATTTTTTTGCAGAGAGCCTTTTCAAGGTCTCTTGAGGTTCAACACTCCAAGCAAAATATATTTTTCATATTAGCTATCTTTCAACAATACACAAATAATTACAGGAATTTGTCTGCTAATAAAACTGAACCGCTTTTATCAAGATAAAAAATATGGCATGAGAAGCTAAAACAAAGAAAAAGACAAAAGGAAATATATTCATAAAAATTCCCTCACTATACAAAAAACAAAAATAAAGGCCACTCTTATAGTTATCTTATGCAGTCTCTAAATTAATTATACATGATTAGAAGTTATGGGTATTCAGAAGTTGGAAAAGTTGGTGGGTACAGGAATGGCATTTCTCTTGATTCACTCATCTATTACTTTAGATTTAAAACTGTGCTTTTGTTACGTAACCTAACCTAGGTACCTCCCCCCCTAAACCCCAAAAACAAAAGTTTAAATATTGTAAACGCAATGATAAATCACTGTTTGCAATCCTTAGCATAGGAAATCTCCGTTGAAAGAAACTTGTTTGACTAGTTTCTTTAGCATCTTCGCTGTACAATATCGCGCGTGGGTTAAAGATAAAAGAATAGTACCGCTAGCTTTAATAAGTATGAGATAACGCTTATATAGAATATAAAACAGTTGATTGCTTTCTATATAAGTAATCTCGTGCATGGCCGTATCTAAAGAGGGGGAATTAGGGGTTTTAAGCCCCCCTCCCAAAATGTTTGTCCGACTCGTAAAAACGAAACAAAAATGAATATAAAAAAATTGTGATAGGTTTTTTAAAGTTATTTCTTGTAACCTCCCGTAAGAAAAGCTTTTGTAACCCCCTCCTCGGAAAAAAATCCTGGATAGGACCCTAATCTCGTGTACGGCTTTCAGTACCACCAGTTCATGAAATTGTAAGGGTGGGACATTTTTTTTTACTGAAGATACAAAAGGTTATTTTTCAAATCAATAGAGGGAGGTGGTTGTTTTTTCGGGCTTTTAAAAGAAAATGATGCTATGCGACGACCCTTTGGTAAGTCCCCTTGGTATTTCTTTTTGAAATTGAAATGCTTGGAAGCTTTTCTAGAGATTTTCCAAACAAAAGGATTTTCTTTAAATGTCTGCTGTATATAGAATATCGTACGTATTCTAGAAAAGCGAAACGCATTTTAGATTACAAACATATCCTAGTACGCAAACACTTTACCAGTGCATGAATAGACAGCTCTTATTCATTTCAAGCGTAATACTGTCGGCCAGAAAAACTTCTTTTATCAAACAGTTCGTGGTAACGAAGTGTAAGTAAGGAGCGACCCGGCTCAATAGTAACCGAAATTCTAAAAAACGGAATTTTGATACCAATAGATATATCAAAAGAATCAGATTTTTATGCTGATTCCAAACATATAAGTTTCATTAAGTTTAGTATTACCCCTCAAAGGTTACCAGCCTGAGAAAATTTGCCTGATTTTCGAAAAAAAGGGAAAACACCCTCTAAAAGTCATAGAATCTTAATGAAAATCACGCCATCAGATTCAGCGTATCAGAGAACCATACTATAGAGGTTTCAAACTCCTGTCTGCAAAAATGTGGACTTTTGTATTTTTTGCTATAAGAAAGATCACGGATGCGTCTTTTTTTTCTTTTTTTTTCAGGGGGTGATCGTATCGACCCAGTGGTCCTAGATATCGGAAGAGGGCTCATTCAAACGTAATTTTAAAGTTCTAGTGCCTTTTTTAAGTGGCAAAAACAGGAGGGCAGCTTGGCCCCCTCCCACGGCCCTTTTTTTCTCAAAATCGTCCGATCAATATTTTGGGATAGCCATTTTGTTCAGCATAGTTGAAAGGCCGAATTAATATAACTTTGGAGATTTCATGACTCCCCACAACCCCTAAGAAAAGGTATTTAAGTTACCAAATTTGCCCATTGTTTACGTATAGTATTTTCTATTGGGAAGTATGCATACATTTTTCGGGTGAGGGGGGGTGGGCTAATTTTATACAGGTGGGATTTTCGACAGCGACAATTTTTCGTGGGGAGGAAAGTTTTCAGGGGGTGAATTTTTTAGGGAAAATTTTACACTGGCGAAATTTGCCAGAATTCCTATACGAGATTCTTCTTATGTCTTGCTTTGTCTTTGTCGATTCAATTTGCACGTGGAGATGTTGAGGGTAAGTGTTCGGGGTGAATTTTCACCAGGACTGAATTGTCTAGAGCAGTGGTTCTCAAACTTATTTAGAGACTGTACCTCTTTTTACCCACAACAAATTTTAGTTTCCCCTTCTCAATAACTGGTACTAAGTAAACTATAGCTAAAATATAAATCAAATTGCCAGTCCTAGAGTTAAAGGGTTGTTTTATTTTTTTGTTGGCTTGCCGTGCACCCCCTAAAAATTTTTGCGTACCCCCAAAGGATACGCGTACCACAATTTGAGAACCACTGGTGTACAGAATAAATCGGTCAAGAGGAGGGATTTTTCCGTGGAGGTGTAGCCAGATTTCCTGGCATTATTCAAAAAGCGATCAGAAATTAAATATAAAAACAAATTTTTTCAGCTGAAAGTAAGGAGCAACATTAAAACTTGAAACGAACAGAAATTATTACGTATATGAAGGGGTTCGCCCCCTCGTCAATATCTCACTCTTTATGCTAATATTTTTATAAGTACTTTCATAAGAGCTATTTATTCTAATTAAACCTTTGGTGATTCAGGGGCCATTCTTAAAGAATTGGAAAAAAATTTGAACTTTAGCGTAAAGAGCGAGGTATTGTAACGAATATATACGTAATAAAAACGTTCGTAAACAAAATTAAAAGTCCTAGTGCCCTTTATAAGTAACCAAAAAACTGGAAGGCAACTAGGCCCCCTCCCCCACCCTTTTTTTAAAAATCGTCCGTTAAAATTTTTAGAGATTCATTTAGCCAAAAAAAGTAAATTAATATGCAAATTTCGTTTTAATTATTCATGTACGGTGAGCCAAAAACAAAACCTGCGTTAATTTAAAAACGTTCAGAAATTAAATAAAAAACAGGTTTTTTTAACTGAAACTAAAAAACGATCAGAAATTAAATAAAAAAAACAAGTTTTTTTACCTGAAAGTAAGGAGCGAAATTAAAACTTAAAACGAACAAAAATTATTCCGTTTATGAAAGGGACTGTCCCTCCTCAACGCCTAGCTCTTTACGCTAAAGTTTGACTCTTTCTCACAACTCTATTTTTTTTTTAAGTAATAAAAACTTTAGCGTAAAGAGCGAGGCTTTGAAGAGGGGACAGCCCCTTTCATATACGGAATAATTTCTGTTCCTTATAAGTTTTAATGGTGCTCCTTACTTTCAGTTAAAAAGAAAATCGTTTTTTTTATTTAATTTCACTGCAAGAAACTAAAACCCAGCAGAATGTTAACCCACATGGACACTTCTTTTTTAATAAATAAAAAAGAAAATTCATTTTCAGCTCTACTTCAGAATATAGAAAAGCAGTGTAGTCTCTAGACGATTCAAGTAACAAATAAACATTTAAGGTCAGGAGAATAATATTCGACTATACTCGAAAATGAGATTTTGAAAATGTTAAATTTCTTAATTTTCTTAAACTTAGACACATCTAGACAAAGATAATTAACTTCTCGCACCTTTGACGAAAAGGGGCCAACGTGATCCATACTCAAATCGAGTGGACTTCCAATACTGATATTTAAATTCAGATCCATCCCTGGCATAACTGCCAATACTTCTGCTACTTTTGACTTCAGCTCCAGTATCTCTCGATCACGTATTCCAAGAAGGGCTAAAATATATAAACTATCGATGATTTACAGTTTTTGTGAACAACACAAGCTGAACGACATTTCATTTTTTTTTTTTTTTTTTTTTTTTTTTTTTTTTTTTTTTTTTTTTTTTGTAGCAAAGGGGTTTATTCATAAAGAATAAATATTACAAAACTGAAAGCAAAGCTTGCTAATATAAGTAATTATCCCACTAGGTATAAATTGTATATTATATTTAATATATATTATAATTAAACAAATATATATATATATATTTAATAAATATACATTATTATTATATATTAACTTACCTGACGACAATCAACCACAAAAAAAAAAAACACACACACACAAAAACCATTAGGGAGCTCCCATCTTTAATCCGCCGAACAAAAAAAATCCCATAATTCTTTTTAATTTAGTGAGTGAGAAAATCAAAAAAATCCATTAATTCCCTTTCATATTATTTACTTCTCAATCTCCGTGCAGTTTTCCTTACAGAAATCTTCAAAAGGGTTATAGTACGCCAAATAATACGCACAAATAACACAGTGAAGCATACAGGCTACGTAAAAAGTGTGAACATACAAGAAATGAATAAGATTTAATTATCATTCTGTCACCCATTTTAACTAACAATGCCTGAGATTTGTTACAAAAGATTGCAACCAGTAGGACTCAAATCCATGACCCCCCTGCCCCCTAAAACGAATCACTATAATTGATTTGGTTGAACAAGCAATTTCAAAAGAATTACGGAGAGACGAATTAGATTTTACAAAGAAGATGACAATTGAAAAACGGGTTTACAGTTTTTCTACTGTTATTGACGGTTGTCAGAAAGAAAGCTTCTTATAGTAATCAGTTACAACTATATAGTAATTTGATACGATATAGTAGTACTTATAATAATCTCTCTTTCGGTAGGCAGAAAGAAAGCTTCTTATAGCAATCAAAGATAGGGAAAACCAAAAAAAAACTCCTCACTCCTCACAAAGTTACTATCACTCCTCAGTTCTGGCGTGAGTGAATTATTGGTAGTGTAAACAGGGATAGTTAAATCAGTATCTAGTATTATCAACAAATGTGGATACCCCCAAGGAATATTGTAGAATCCTGGTGAGCACATATTAGAAGTGATACGGAACTAATGAAAAATAAAAATCAATAGCGTAGATCAGAAATGAGTATTTATTTCACCCAAACTCAGGACTGAGCAACTCGAATTAGTGGAACACTGTAGAAGCGGATAATAAATTAAATTCAGTAGAATCAAGTTTCAATCTTTGTGGACTGTTGTCCTTTTTTGATTGGTCCATTCACCACTAATCACAATTCATCCACCCATTTGTTTTTAATATTTTAAAACATGTTTCAAATTTGCTAAATTCCTTTTACATATGCCCCCTTGGACTAGAAACTCTTTTTTGTCCCAAAAATTTAAGCTCATTTTTCCTTCGACAATTATTGATAAAAGAGTGAAAGATTTTAAATCTTCCGCCAGTAAACTAAATCATGATTGGTCCTCTTTATTTTTATGATTGGGTTATGATTTTTTCACGTCTTTTGATTTATGTCTTGATTATCTTGTGATTATTATATATGATTTGTGATTATGTCTATGACTATTATCATTGTAAAAACTACTTATTTTTGTACAGTGTATAAGTTTTCTTGTCTTTTTTCTTTTTTTCCCTTATGTACTCTGTCATTTAGGGGATCTGCGCTCTTTTTTGTTTTGACAGGTTATAAATAAATTGAATTGAATTTTACGAAAAACAATAGAAGAAAATACGTCATAAGTGCCATCTATAAGGGTATATAGCAGCGACTCCTCAAAGAACCATACCTGACACGCAAATTTGGAAGAATATATCTAACTGGAAACACTAAAAAAAAGGAGGTAAGACGCTGCTTCATTGCCACTTCAGGCGTCAGAAAAACCCAACTAATTACGATGTCACAAAAATCCATCTTATTTAACAACGCATTTCATGATGATTCGCTAAAAAAAGAGACGAATGCAGTGTTATTAAATTAGTGGGGAACAAAAGTAAGTGTAGGATATGTTTTTTTCTTAACACTTTCTACGTAAAGGCATAATTCAAGAAATCAAGGAGCTAAATCTTATTGGTTCCGAAAGAGTCATTATCACAGTTATAAAAAAAGTAATGAAACAAGAGAAGGTCTTACATTCACGAATTTCCAGTTGTCTTCTGGCTTCACCCAAAGCAGAAAACAAATCCAGCTTAATTCTTGTTTCAGCGCTCAAAGAATTTTCTAAATAATTATTCTTCTCTTGAAGGGTTAAAAGTGAATTTTTTAATTGTTCTGTGTCTGGAGATTTTTGAACTGGAGATCCTGGAAGAGGACTGGTTCTCTGACGAAGAGAAAGGGCTTCGTTCTCTGTAGATTTTAAACGTTCTTCAACGACTTTTAGGTCTCTACGAAGTTGTTTTACTTCTGCTTCTAGGTTCTGTCGGCGAAGTTTACAGGCTTCATTTGTGCATTCACCTCCCCTAAAAATAATCAAGGGGAAATTGGATATTTTACAAAGAAAAATAACTCACAAATCTTATTTTAAACGATATTTATACAATGCAGGCAGCTCTTGACTATTTGGGCGTGGTTTAACCAGTTTGCCAGTAACACAAGGTCTCTCTTTTGTCTTTACAGAATCCTCTCTGACATACTTGTACAAACAAGACCTGAGATTGGATCTTGTCAATTAATAAGAACTATAAAGAAATTTAAAGAAAAATAAGCTCATATTCTACTACTTGTTTCAAAATCATTTTTTCTTCATCAAGTCAGATTCTCTTTTAATTTATTAGAGAAAAACTCTGTAGGTCTATATTTTAAATCCTAGGACGTTGTCTACGTGAAACAAATTAAAGTTGTATTTAACTCTGAGCTGAGGCCGTCCTCCTGTTTTATCTCATCTCTTATAATTTTGTTTCTGTTACGCCTAAAAGTAGAATATAGCATGTCCACACTTCTAAAACAATAGCCAAAAACTGTTCGCTACGCTGTTCACAAGCGAGAACCAGGAGGATGAAAGTATGATTATTGCCATTTTGCCCCTTCCTTGGAGAACTGTTGAGCAAATGATTTTGGCAATTCTATCAGTAGTATGCAAATGTTAATTAAAGCCTTTAGACGTGACAGCAACGATGTGCTAGCGCTACTAAACTTGAGTTAAATCCGTCAAGATATTCAAACTCCACTTATAACAACCCCAAGTACGAGTAGTAGCCCATGGCGAGTAAAAAGTAAGTCACGGAGCTCATGCATATACTTTATTAGCTTTGAGGAAGTGGATGTAACTCAAACGGAAGGACAACGAAATATAAACTCGTCTGGCACGATTTTATCAGCAACATCAATCACCTGATCTGTATGATCCAGATTCTACTTTCCCTCCGAGTAGCGCAGCATACGCTGAGATAGTACGGTCATCTCCTCCGAATGACAGAAGAAACCCTCTGTCATATAGCCTACGATTTCAACCCTTGGCTGCAAGGTGGAAATGACCACGCGGTCGTCAAAAAAGTAGATGCTCCTATAGCCCACATCAGCTCCTAAGAAAGGCAGGAATAATACCTGAAGATGCAACCGCAGCTGCTCGAGACTGGGTGTCGTGGAGGAGGATTGTGTCCGTTCACTCGATGCTGACATAAAGCAGACAAGATAAGTAAGTCAAAGAGGGTTACACGAGGTCCAAGTAAGAAAAACTATTGCTAACTGATTAACAGGATATTTGAGTTAAAACTAGCTCTCACTAGTTAAATCAAAAGCCATAGAGTAGCTTCATTAAGGGTTAATCTGTTCTGTTTCTGTAAAACTTCAGTTTGTTTAAAAAAGGGGGAAAAGATGAGCCCACCGAGAACCTCCACATTCATAATTTATTCATAACCATCGGCTGTGCTCATAACGACGTGAGGTTGATCAAAGAGAAAAAAAAATTATTTTACAGTGGATTGCAAATAGCCATAAAAGAGCATAGTCTGATTACGTGATATAAGATTTTTGTATATATTTCCTTGTATACTATCTAGTCTAAAACGAAAGGGTTTAAAAGCAAACTTCAACAATTTTAAAGGAGAGCAAAAAAAAAAAGTTTTTAGAGTTTCCTGAAAACCAAAGTCTTGTTTTCCGAGATTTCAATAACAAAAAGATCAGTGAAAACTACACCGGTAAGCTGAATAATATGGCTTCAATTTCCTGCATCGTTAACATTAAGAAGAAGGGTTTTTATATAATATCGAATTGAAACCGAAACATGCTTACAGAAAAAAGACTAGTTTTTGTCCAGGTACTCGGAGTATGATTCTAAGCTTTACTATTTCTTTAACTCTTTCAAACAGGATACAGTATGATACTGGCAGATAAAAACAGCAAATAAAAAGCAGCTAGATGCGTTTTTAGCCACTTCCAACTGTTTCAAACAAGGGCTCGAAAACCCGCCTTTTTGCTTCAAGCATACCAATATTTTGATTGTTCAGCGTCTACGTTGTATCTGCTTCCTTCTCAGAAAAAAAAATATTTAAATGCAGGATAAAACTGAGGAATCTCGACTGGAAAAAATTCTAGCACTCAATTAAGCATCTTTTTGGTTCACTAAGTATTGTAAAAACGCAGAATGACGAAGGAAAACGAGATGGTTAAACAGCCAGAGAAAAAAGAAAAACTGCAAGTATTTTGGCCGAGACCTCCACTCAGACGTCCTTAATGCAAATAAAAAGAGTAAACAGTGAAGAAAAAGCCTTGGACAATACTAAGACAGGGCTAAAAAACAAAGTAGTACTCTAGTATTATGAACAGTGTGCTTAAATTCTCGAAATATGGACAAAAAATAAAGAATAAACCACTATAATAATCAAGATGATTGGAAAGAACTAGTGAAAATAGACTGAATAATTAATTCATAATGAGGCTAATTCTTGGAAATCTCAGCAATTCAAGATTTTATTTAACTGCAATTTTTTTTTCTGTTTTGTAAATGAAAAAAAAAATGTTTATATATACTTTCTTTTCAGTGAAGAGCAAATGACGCAAAAAGCTTTAGAACTTTTACAGCTAGAGGAAGTGGAGAAGGGGAGAGGGTAGTAGCCAAAATCCTGTGTGTAGTAATTTTGTTCGTTTTAAATTTGACTTGATTATTCATTTTGATTTCTACTCGTTTTGGGATTTATTTATTCGTCTATTTCTCTTCCTTTTAAGTTTCATTTATTCTTTGATAGTAAATTATGGTCATTCAGGTTTGAGTTACTTTGTGACTTTATTTCAGTTGGTCTCAAGTTTAACATGGCTCTACTTTTCTTTGAAACATTTCTTTTTCGGAAACTTTTAAAAAATTAATTTCCGTTCGTGCCAAAGTCTTATTATTCATTAATATAATGAATATTTCTCCAATTTTTCAGGTTTTCGGCTTAAGAATTAAATTATCCGATTCTAATTTAAATTCTTAAGCTGCATAAGGTGATCTGAGCGTTGACTTAGATTGTATTTAATTAGGCTTTT
Source organism: Artemia sp. Kazakhstan ARC1039 (assembly GCA_029168905.1). Taxonomy (NCBI): domain Eukaryota; kingdom Metazoa; phylum Arthropoda; class Branchiopoda; order Anostraca; family Artemiidae; genus Artemia; species Artemia sp. Kazakhstan ARC1039. The sequence continues at coordinate 12,866 of JAQQPU010004989.1, forward strand.
AGTGTTAATAAATATCATATCCTATAGATACTATGTACATATCGTTCAATTCGAAACAAGGGTTGAAACGGTTATTGAACGGTAATACGGTTGAAAAACGACAATATAGTCAAAAGAATCCTTTTGAGAGAATATTACATATGAAAGAAAATGGAATATGAGAATGAATATATATCTCTCTATATTTCTAATTCCTTAAACTTTGCTGGACGTGAGTTTGCTGGGTGTGGTGTGGAAAAAATATTATTCTGAAAACCTGGAGGCACACTATGTCTTTTGGTTGCGTTCAACATCTCTCTCAATATTCCCCGGAAGTTCAAACTTAATATTTCAGCCGTTTTTATGTGTTTGATACACATCCTTTAAAATTATCACAAACACTAATTCAAAGCATCAACTAAATACCATTAGCCGTTCCTGAGATATCGCAGATATGCCTTTTCAAAACAGGGATGCACATGGTGCCCTTGGATAAGGTTCAACACACCCCTCGACATTCTCTGAAAGTTTCAACTTAATACCCTTAACTGTTGCTGAAATATTACACACACCATTTTAACAACCTGGATACACATAGTACCTTTGGATTTAGTTCAACATACCTCTCAACACTCCCTGAAAGCTTCAAATAAATATTATTGGCCTTTCATGAGGTATTACAGATACGTCCTTTTGACGACCGGGATAAACATTATTGTGTTTTGATTAAGATCTACATCCCCCTCAACATGCTCTGAAAGTTTTAACTTAATACCCATAGCTGCTCCTGAGATATTGCAGACATGCAATTTTAACATGTTTCAACTTAATACCCTTATCTGTTCCTGAGATATTGCAGACATGCGATTTTAACAGCCTGGATACATATGGCGTAATTGATCTAGCTCAACGTCATTATCAACATTTCCTGAAAGTTTCAACTTAATAATCTTAGCCGTTCTAGAGACATTGCAGCTACGCCCATTTGACAACCGGGATGCACATGGTGTGTTTAGGTTCAACATCCCCCTCAACATTCTCACAATGCTTCAACTTCATACCCTTCCCTAAATGTTTTGAAGTATTGAACATATTCCGTTTTGACAACCAGGATGCATATTGTGCCTTTTGATTGAGTGTAACATTCCCCTTAGCATTCCCTGAAAGTTTCAACTTAGTACATGTAGCCGTTCCTGAGATCAATACATATACGGCCAGATACGCCCTACTGACGACCTAGATGTACCTGGCGAAACACATCCTATTCAGAAATGGGGGCACACCAGCAGAACTTAAAATACTGCCGACACGAGTGAATTTGGAGGTGATTTGCAATTTTGTCAAGTTTTCACAAACGTCTAATATTTACATCTTGTTTACTTTATCACCTTTAATTTTATAAATGTTAAGTAGCAAATAGTTTAAGTTTTTATACAATACAGATTGATATCAAAACGTCGATAACATCAGTGAAATATAAGTTGAAACTTTAGTAATATTTAGGTCATATAAAGCGCATATCCAGAATTAGTTACATTTCCCTAATTTAACCAAAGGGCTCGGATAAAAAAAATAAAAAACTTTTTTCACATGCAGACCAATTGTCTGCGTAGCGCAGGTCTAACGCAGATCCACGCAGGTCCACGTTTTTCCTCCAGATTTCTCCAAGTACGTATTTAGAGCTGGATCGACTGTAGCTGAGCTTACAGTCCCACCCCTGACCTTAATTCCAAACCAAATAACCACCAACACAAGCGCTCGAACCTCTAATAATACCTATTTCAAGGAAGGAATTCTAGAGTAAACTGATTTCAGGTTTTTACTGCAACATAATAGTCTTTTTTTTTAATTTCGTTTACTAATGTTTACCTGTTGCCACTACGATTATTTAATAGATTATTATTATTTTTTAATCCCCATCAATGAAACGAAGCAAATTAAGAATCAGAAAAACAATAGAACTTAGTAATGAAAAGTCAGAAAAGGAAAAAATTTGTACAGGATTGGAAAGTTAACAAAATAAAAGACAAAAAATTGTGAAAAAAATTAATGTAAATGACAGAAGAAAAAATAGCACATACTGAGCTTAAAAGGAGGTAATTTTTTGTCTTTCAACCAATTGCTAATAAAAAAGAAGTGCGTCTTTTAACCTTACTTCATAAAAAGAATTAAAGACCTCATTCTGTAGAAGAGAGTTCAACTGTTTTTATAAGAATTCAAGTTATATGAGAAAATAAATTTCACACTAAGATTCAAATTAACATTTCTCATAGCTAATAGCTTAATACTAAATCAAAAAACAAGATTTTATTTCACGGCAAGGAGACAAATCATGTTCATCTTGGGGCCCAGTTTTAACCACGTAATGTACATTCAAAATTTTTAGTGTATTTTTAGACGATCTTTTATCGCTGTCTATCTCTTCTTTCTTTTTCATTGAAGTTTCTTGCTAGACGTTTGTTTACTTTTTCCTTCTGACCAAATGCCAAAAAACATGATTTTAAATACTACTAAAAAAAAAAAAAAAATACTTTGAAGACGCAGCATTATTTCCATTTCGAGTCAAGCTATTATCTTCGGCTCTTTTGGCATTTCTTTCTTGGGCCAGCTGTGCTTCAAGGGATGTTCTAACTTTTCTTTCTTCTTGTAGTTTCTTCTCAAGGGATGATAAGCTAGTTTTATCCGCTTGACGAGCCGACACCACTCCAAACAACCTGAAATAAGATTAATTCAATTTCAATAGTTTAACCCTAACGAAGGACTCTGAAGACCTGGGCTGACTTCTTTAGGCATTCTTTTACCTCTCTCTCTCTCTCTATATATATATATATATATATATATATATAAAAAAAAAAAATCGATAGAAAAACACTTCAAATGTAAGCCGATGGACTACTATTACTTTTGACCCAAGGGAGGTGAAAACCACCCGAGTAGATATTCGAGTATAAGTGAATAATGGGTTATTAATAATCTTAAGATCCTAAGAGTTATTCGTTAGGCTTCAGATTTTGCCAACGTTCAAATTTTATATAGCAATATTAATCTTGACTTGTAGCACGACAGAGAATACAAGAATTGCTCCATGCATAACATTTTTTAACCAAAAAATAACAAACAAATATATGACACTATCTAGTAAAACTAAATCAACCAAATTAGATTGTGCATGATAATCTGATTTGGATGAAACAATCTCCTAACTTTTTCGAGCAAATATTTTTCTAAAAGCTTGCAAACACCAAAAATACTTTTTTTTAGCATTTTGTTTATAATATTTATCAATTGACCTAAATTACCCCACACAAGTTTAAGGGATAATAAGACAATTTATAACAAAGTTTATTATTATTCAAAAATAAACTTTTGATATTTTACCGTTTTTCCACCGTTTAATTGAACTTCGCTTTGAAGACTATTAGGAGCCTAAACGACGATCCTTTTATTGAATTAAATATAAGATATTATATTATATTTACTTAAATATAACTCAATTACATTAACTCAAATATTGAGTTATACTATATTAACTCTAAATTTAAACAGCGATATTGTATTCTTACTGCAATTCTTCTTAATAGCGATATATGTCTTTTTACTGCTGATCAACAAAGGATAGCGTTTTAGCTTTCAGAAAAAAAAAGAAAAAAAAAGATTCAATTCTGAGTTATTAGGAAGTTAACATTTTGACAAACCAGAACTACCAAAATGACTAAACTTTAAATACTTATGCTAGTAAAAGCACTACAATACTTAATTTTGACTATTTTTAATTTAAAAAATAGGCTAAAAAACTGGCAATTAAAAAACCCGAAAAAAAAACAAGTATTTATATTAGTGTAGAGAAAGCTGAAAGTTTTTACTATAGAATGAGAACTCCATATACTATAGAATCATAACTTCCAGTCCAGACTTGATGACTTGGCGTGAAGCGAGCCACTTACACAAGAATTAAGATACATCACATCTTTCGTGATATATTAGAGATATTCATCCATCTAATCATCAGAATCTTAGCACCTTCACCTGCTAGATATACAATAACCTTTGTTTTAACATTCTATTTCCTTTTTACCAATTTAGATCTTCTTAGGTAAATTTTTATCAATTATTGTACCTTTTGGGGTGTGCGGCAGCTTGATGCTGCAGTTTTTCATTAGTAGTAGTAGAAGTAGCAGTAACAATATCGTACCTTTTCATTCTAAGACTTGATTTTTTTTAAAGAACAACCAGTTATTCAAAGTTTCAAAATACTCAAGAAACAGGTGCACAAATTTTTGCCACTTTCATTTTGTTTCTTTTTTGAATTAAAGACACTTAGACAAATTTTAGTGTATTACATCTTTTCATACAAATTGTTAATGATCTACAAGGAAAAATATTCCGTTTTTAGAGCTTTCTAGATGCGAGAATCTGAATAAAATCAATATTCGTACTACTTTATGTTGCAACGAAGATTTTGTAAATTTCAAGACTGAAAAAGAGCACATCAAAAAGCCTGAAATTAAATGGGATATCGGATATTTTATGACTTTATAAAATAGACGTAACAATATTTGCAAAGCCGTTCATGGGTTTTTTTTTGTCAATGATTAAGGCTACTTTTTTAATAAAATAAAATAAAATATTTTTTTTATAAGAAAATTATCTACCTTCGCTAAATTAATTGTGCTTCTTCGTTATTTTTTTTTCACTCAGTGAATAACTGGAAAAGAAAAGATTTTTAAGAGTTTAATAACTCATTTTCAAATGGTATAGTCAGATGGATGTCCTTTGATTGTGAGTCCACCTTTGAAACAAAGACAAACCTCAAGGGCTCCATACTACAAAGACCATAATTAGCTAAATATAAGTTTTAACACTAACTTGTTTTGTAATCCATCGTTATCGTGTTGAAGCTGTGTTAACTCGGCTCTTGCACTCCTTTCGCTTGTATTTAATGTTAATATTTGATTTCGGAGATCATTTTCAAGCTGTCGGTTCAGTTGAATTTCGTTCTTCAAACGCTTCACGTCTATCTCAAGCCTGAAAAGATTGTAAGAAAAACATAAATTTTATGAGGCATCCAGATCCACTGATATTTTGGCTTGAGTAGAATGTGATTATCACAATATTATCGCTAAGTCCCGCAAGGTAGAATCACTATGTTAACAGCACCCCTTAGGCTGTTCCCAATATATTTCAGATATGCTAGTTTTTTTAGGTTGAATATGCAGAGTGTCTTTAAATCTACATCTACCCCCCCCTCCCCAAGTCAAAATTTGAGTTCCACTTAACCACACAACAGGCATGGAAGTTTTAGCTCGGTCTCCCAAGTCGTTCCTGAGACATTATTATTCTGGATACCCTGTATTGTTGACCTGGATATATGTGGCGTCTTCTTGTGATAGGTTAAACATGCAATTTTTGTGTCTTTTAAATTACATTGTTACTTCACCATGAATAGATTCTAGTCCCACAGTCACAGGGGCTTAAAAGTGCCAATACTTATAGGCAGATTTTAAACAAATATGATTAGCCCTTCCCTACCCCTCCTTTAAGCTAAATTCAAGGCCCACAGTCCCCCTCCCCCCTTAATTTGTTTTAGTTTCAACTAACTCTCCCAAACCACTCCCAAGATATTGCAGATACTCTATTTTAATAAAGTCTGGCACCACAGAGTCTTTTGATTTACGATACTATTTAATTAGATTTTAAGTTCCATAGCGATTCAGGCAGTATAATCGCTTGAACTGCTAAAGTCTATCTTCAATTTCTTCAATTTCATTGAATTTAACTCATTTCGAATTTCAGGAAAAAATCAAATACCCAATGTTTTGTCCAAAAATTCCGGATTTGAGATATAAGCCACTAAAGAAAATCTGCCCAAACCTGATTTTCCAGGTACGACTTTGGCAAGATTCTAAAATTACTCTATTCCTAGAATGGTTCCCATAAATCTCTTGCTCTTTTTTCTTAACATTTGACACATATAACCATTTTCCAAATAAAATGATATCCACCCTTTGATATAAATGCCCAATTTCTTGTGCTGTAGCCTTTCGAATTTTTTTCTAAAGCAAAAAAATTGCCTTTTTAAGCACCAAAATTCAGATTTGTCATACTATTCATCAAGCTATTAATACCAAGCAGTACTACATTAATTGGAGAGAAAAATATCTGATTGTGATCAAACTCATTTTAGCGAATAAATCTTAAACAGCCAGCTAACGACTAAGATATAAATCAAGAGCCACTATTCTGATCGGAAACGTCATTACAATTCAGGATAATAAACCTGTCAATAGTGTTGTTATAATCAATTTTTTTGGCTCTATAAGAACATCACAAATCTCCGCCCCCCAAAACAATGAAACGTCACAACCATGCTCGTAACTCTCAATATAATAAAAATTTTGTACTTAAAACTACATACAATCGCGTAATTTTGGCTAAATCCAGGACGGCAGCTCAGATTATTATATATTTTTTTTTGTTTTGTAAAGCATCCTGAAGTGAGAGAAAACCTGCGAATTACGGCCAATTTAGCCAATTAGCTGATTTCACCGGAAATATATGGTTTATCAGGAAGCGGCATTTTTTACCCTAGAACTACCAATTCAAACATTTCTTAAATCCTTTTCGTTCTCTTTTTGCACCAAACCTTGTTTGTAAGAAGATGAATAAGTATGATTGATAGCCTAGCGAAATACAGCAACACTTTAAGAAATTTTAAAAATAAGTTTCTTGTGAATTATTGTCTCGATTAATCAGTAGCTGTACTGAACCCCTCGTGCTCAAAATCCTCCTCGGGGCCATACTGTGGTGTTTCTTTTGTGGAAGTTTTCCCCACTGTAGAGTGCAGACGGTCTGGTATCATACTATTATCCTTTCCTTTTTAGCTTAAAGCTTATTCAAAAAGGCAATGCAAAGAACTCCCCCTATAAAAAGGTCCCTCCGGATCCCACCCCAAATACTAGTGAAATTGATCCATTTTTGCCTCATCCTGGCTGGTCAAGCTCCCTATCACAAAGCTCACACGAAAGCTCAAATTCTGAGAATAGGACAATGATCAGTGTTGGAGCAAATGTCACTATAGATGATAATGGCTTTCAAGAGGTCCTTTCTAGGAGCTCCAAAAAAAGGAAAAAAAAAACATCCCCAATCAAAAGTATTTCCCCTCCTCCTTTCCAAGATTATCCTTCCCAAAACTTAGGGATTTACCTCAAAATTTCTCCAAATACCCCCTTTGAAATCACAAAGATTACTACAATAAGGGTTGCAATTTTCAAAATGTTAAAATCAATGTTTTCTCTTAACATTCACCGTGACGGATCTTTGCTAATAGCTTTCCAAGATCAGAAATCAGCTGATATAATACTTAATCTAAAATCTCAACTGAATACCCCAATTAACTCATCTAAATGGAACCCAAAACAATCCCCAACAAAAATAGTAGTATATAATGTTCCCCTAGAAATACCAATTCAGGAGTTAAAAGAAGGGCTCTCAGATAGGGCTGGTAACACAATGCCTGCAGAAGATGTCACTCAACTGGGTAAACCCAACTCTAATGGATTAAAAACAAGTAGATCTTTCCTATTTACACTGAAGGAAAAAAATTAATATCCCAGAAAAGTTATTCCTATTTGGGCAAATCAAACCGCACAAGGAATACAAGCCAAAGCCTATCCAATGTCAGAAGTGTCTGAAACTGGGACACACAACAAATAAACGCAATGAAATTCTCCTAGCCTGTAGTAGTTGTAAAGGCTCCCATCCTAAAGAGTTGACAACTTGCAACAACACTCAGCCTACATGTATCAATTGTAAAGGCCCACATGAATCCACCAATAAATCACAATGCCCTGCATATAAGAAAAGAGCACTAACACTCCAAATAGCAACAGAGAAGGCCATTCCATACCCTTTTGCAGCTATGGAAGCAAATGCTGCCCAATCACACTAAATAAAACCTATATTGAAATCAAATAAAACTCCCAAGTCAAACACTCCCAATGCATCAAGTACTCCTTACAAAACACCATCCTTTAAGCCCCCCAGCTCACATCTCTATCAGAAAGAATCACCAAGCCAACAAGCCTCCTTGCCTAGTGAGATGAGGTCGGCCTGGCACCCCCTCCCAACAAGAAACAAACCAGAAACACTACTAGGAATTAATCCCTTAACTGACAAACTGGATGCATAGCCAAACATGCAATCCCCAAATATATGCTTATTCATTCTAAACTGCAATGCAGTTCAGGCCATGAATATACAACAACAACAGAAAACTAAAATCATTGCTGAATTGGCAAAAATCTACGTCCCTAATCATATGCTCATTCAAGCAAAAAAAGATCTTGCTCTACTATTAACAAAGCTAAACATTGATACACAGTCATATGACAAATAAAACAACAACACAACACATATCAATACTCCAGTGGAACGTAAGATCACTTACAGAAAATAAGTTAAATGAACTAATATATTTTATGAATAATAATTCCATCAATATTGCTTGCCTCCAGGAAACTCATTTAACCCAAAATCAACAAATTAAGTCTCAGGGATACACTATCCTGAGAAAGGATAGATCCTCAGAGAGAAAAGGAGGTGGAGTAGCTTTAATAGTTAATAATAATATAAAATTCTGTGGCATCAACTTTCCAGATTTAGTAAATGATGTTGATGCAATTGGTATCAGTGTTTGGCTGAATAATACAAAAACTTACATAATAAGCTTTTATAACCCTAATGGCCAAACTACAGATGCCATGGATTTCTTCAGCTATATAAATAATTCTAATATGTTGAAAAATACTATTATTTGTGGAGACTTTAATGCCCACAGCCTTTTGTGGGGGAATAAACCAGCAAATAAAGCTGGTAAGTTCATTGAGCATATGACTTCAAATAATAATGAATTAGCTGTTGCTACCCCTCCAAACCTGAATACATATTTCAACCCCAAAAGTGGCAGTTTCTCTACAATTGACCCACAAATTGTGTCTTTAAATATTTTGAATAAAATTTATATAAATAAAATTGATAGTCTATGTACTGACCACTTTGCCATAGTTTGCTCCCTAAACGAACCTGCTGAAACCCTATCACATACCTCAAAATATATCAACACTAAAGCAAATTGGCCTATGTTCCAAAATGATGAAATTACAAGTTTCACCCAAAATTCATGCATTTCAAACGCAACAGCTGACACACATGCTGAAGTTTTGGCATTTTTACTAATAAATACAGCTAATCATGCTATCCCCAAGACAACACAAAGGAAAACCTTCCCTAAAAATATTCCCCAAGCATGGTGGACAAATGAGTGCCAAAATAAATGGAGAACAAAAAAGGCAGCTAGGAGAACATTCTTAAAAAAAACCATCACCTACTACATATTTAAAAAAAATACAAGCAGAATCTAATCTAAAAAGGATCATATATAAGTGGTAATCATCAGGTTGATGAAATAGCAAAAAATGCTATAAATATTGACCAGCCAAGTGGGAGACCAATCCCCATTAGAGATATTTACCGATGGAGACTATCAGATATTATATTTAATAAGAAAAATCCTACTCTTTCCCCCTTTTCCCAATAAGTACTTTTCTAAAATTTATCACAGAATTCGTTCAGAACAAATGGACGAAACTTTCTTGCATTCTCGTATCAGTTTCCTAATTCAAGTGGTTCAGCTGCTCTATCCCCTCTTTGCAGGTATTGTATTATGAATAATGAAACAATTGACCACTGCCTATTTGAATGTAATATGCTGACGTCTGCACAGCATACCTTGCATTGTAAACTGTTAAAGTGCTTCAAACACCACAAAATCTCACTATCAGCCAAGAGCCTAGCCGACTATTCCTGCACACAGAGCACAGAAATCGATATCTATCATCTTATATTTGAACTCCTAGAGTCGAAAGATCTACTGAAAGATATTTGAGAATATCTAATAAATAAGAGACAACCAAGCCAGTAGCTCTGTAGCCCCAAGAGTGAAGCAAAAGGAAAAGGGCTAAATAGTATCAAATGAAAAGCCCGCCTGCTGTGAAATAGAAGAAGAAGAAGAAAAAAGAAAAAAAAAGAAAAGAAAAAAGGAGCAATTGTTCCAAAATGAGGCCTTCATCCTCTTCCAAAACTTCATCCCAAGAATGGCCTCCGATAAAATAATTTGCATTGTAGTCCTAGCTTACCACCATCCTTCAAATAATGCCTCTATATTCTTTTTGATCTGATTTTCAATTAAATTTACAATTTCTCGATGAATACAACATGATATTGTAAAGACCCATTATGTTACTTCTTCAATTTTTGTTGAATCTCACGGAATTTGTTACGTAACATAAATATAGACTGCAAGTTTATATTTGTGAAACCACATGGCAAAATTACACACCTCATTTAGCTCAGCTTCTGCTGCTACTACATTAGCTTTTTTTTCACCGGTTGATTAGGTTCCAAAACATCGATAATTTTTCTTAGACTCATCGCACTCTGTTACTATTGTCAAAAAAAAAGTCCATTCAATACAATTTTTACTAGATTATGTTAAAGCAAAATACGAATCTTTTAGGCGAGATTACAAAAAGAGAAACCCGCTTTACGGCTCCATGGGACCGTTGAAGACAACCTCCAAGACACTAGCACATAATCGGAGATTCCAGAAAGGAAGCCAATTTGCGGCCAACTTAAGAGTCCTGAGGGTATACAAGTACTGTTCCAGAGCTGATGACCTCTGATGGCTTTTTAATCTTCTCATTTCCACGGTTTTTCACTATGGTCCTTTCATCCCCTCCCCCTTTTTTTAATTGACTGGTCCACTTTTGCTTGGCTGAGGTTCTTACCAAAAATTTCTGAGCTACTTCAGTACCCTTACCAGCTGAATACGTTGTTTTTTTTGTTTTTTTTTTAATCTTGTTTTTACTAGCAAGTTGGGTATTTAGAAAGAGAATAGTAGCGTTTTATTCGTCAGAAGTAGGGCCAGAATGTAGAATTTTAGCTGTTTTTACACAACACTTAAAACCTGAAGTCAAACTTCTTCTTCTCTGATAGACGATTCGCGCATATAAATCCAAATACTGAACTCAGACATTATTGTCATGTCCGAGGACATTCTTCAGACATGGCAAAATATTCTCATGCATGAAAACATGTATTAAAATATTCTTATCTAATTAATGTAATTTCATATTTGTAAATACTATAACCAACGATGCTTGACTTACCGTTGAACATATTCATCTTTATGTGAAGCAATGTTAGCATTGCACTGATTTTCCTTAGATGGTTTAGCTTTCTTTTCTTGTTTTAATGGTGTACAATTTATGTCTTTAATATATGAAGAATGGATATTGCCGTTAGGAATAACACCATTACCTAGAATAAAAAACAATAAGCAAAACAGAAAGTTGAATAAACTAGTTAAATTACAAGCGAGCTTAAAATCAATCTTACCATTTCTTTTTTTTTATTCCGAAGCTGGGAGAATCTATTCGGAAAGCCAGAAACCCAAGTATCAAGATCCTAAATCAAAACAAGCCCAATGAATCCATCAGAAAAAAAGCTTAAGCCCCCCGACGGGATCTTTCTTCATGAAAAAAATATTTGACTACTTTACAAACAAATTAGCAAGTCAGATTTTAAAAACATATTACTACCCCTTCTAGTGTCATTATATACTGAGTAAATAATAGGTAATTTATAGATCTGCAAAAAAAAAAAAAAAAAAAAAAAAAAAAAAAAAAAAAAAAAAAAAAACTTACCTGTACTGACAGATCCATTGCTTAACTTTAAGTGACTTTTTCCATTAGAAGAATGATGTAAATTAGAATATACAAATTTATGGCTTTTTATTTCTGTTTCACTATCGAAAGTATCGAGATCATTTAAATTTCTGAAAGAGAAAAGAAGACAAAATTAATTCTACAACGCCGACCTTAATATAGCCAAAAAGAGGATAAGACTAATTTGAACAAACATAATAGCCAAAGAACACAAAAAGTCTAGTCGCACAAAATTTTATGACATATTCGTATGTATTTTATATATCTCATCATATCATCTTATAGCTTTTATTTCTGTTTCATCATCAGGCGTTTCAAAATCTCCAAAGCTTCTTGAAGACAAACACAAAAGATCCCCTAAACACATTTTCAGGAATAGGATCACGGGACTAATATAATTCATTTGAAGGAATCTTCAAAGGCGTATAAAATGAAAATACCAAATAAAAAAGGTTTGAATAATGATATTAACGGTTTTTTAGATCTTGTTTTGTATCTGTCCACAGATTCTCTCCCTAAGCCACTTGGAGCCAACACACCAATAACTACCAATCTACTAGCATGAAAGGGAAATAAATAGAAAATTGTCCCGCCTTTTTGTAACCTTTCTTCACTTGGTCGGGCTTTTAGTACCTCACAGATGCGGTCTTATTACTCCACCCTAACACGATTTTTATTGTGACTTTACACATCTTACATTCAGGCGAAGCTGTTTCCAGCATTTTTCAATGCCAAGGAGTGGCCAATACCTCAATTGGTTTTACACCTATATTTCATAAACTATTTGCGAGCAAATTGTTTTCTTTAAATGAAGAAATTATTAAACATATAAAAACAAACACTCTTTAATTACTCTAGCTATGATTACAAACAAATCTCTGAAATTCTAAGCATTCGTCACAACCTTAATGACATCTACTGTATGATGAAAAAAAGACTTACATGCAAGAAAACTTCATGTAACCGACTTTTGACATCGCACAAAGTTTAGACAGTCATTTATTATATATCAGCAGCGAAGCCTGTCGGACGACACGCATAAATCACCCTAGCATATACTCTTTTGTGAGTATCTGGGAAAAATTACACACCCCCCCCCAGCAACAAAACCTTCCAAGGATATTTTAATTCGATCCTCCAGCCATGAGACAAAATACGGTTGACTTACCAAAACTAGTACTTCGAAAATACCCCTTTACAAAGAGCAGGGACACCCACAAAGGACAAAACTCTTAATATTTTACTTTCTACCGGCAGAAACTAGCTTAATATTAGGCTCAAACCCGTTTTTCTGAGATCAACAGTCAACTCCTAACACATGCTCCACTATATTTTCCGTAAATCACTTTTTTAGAGATAAAAATACCTAAAAACTATATACAGTTACAGGCTACAACAAAGAAAGAAATAGAGAGAAAACATCAGGTCAAACATTACATGCAGGCCTCCTTAATTATTTCTATACTAATTATCATTGATCAATTCTCTGGAAGTATTTTGGAACCGAGGAAATATCCTAGATCTTCTGAACTGAGACATCCAATATTCAAGTGTTCCCTCATTCGAAAGACGTCTAAAGATTCAGGCTTCATTATTTTTGAATAATACGCAATTGAACTCTAAGTCCCCTCTGTTGTTTAAACCCTATAGCGACTTATCGCCCTTTCCTTCAACTAATTTCAAGATTTACGATTCAATTATACATTTTTAGAACTATCATTGCTTGAGAATACCTTAAGCTTCTCTATGACGTCGTTTTGGGACAAAGAGACGGCACAGGCGGGAATAGTGCATTCATCAGATGACAGATCCCTCACAAAATTCGATTTTACCTTAAGTGATTCTCCATCACATAATTTTTTAACCATAACGAAAGTATTGCAAAACTAATTTTAACTCATTTCGAGCCTTAATTAACATAGTTTGCATTGTCGAGCCAATAACGAATAAAAAAGAAGCCCATATTAAATCATGAAGTGATACCAGTTTTAGGTTTCTACCTCCAAGCTTTCGTTTATTCGAGCCAGGTTTCAGCTTTCTAGTCAAGCAATACGTTCTATGACACAAGCAAACTGGCGCCAGATTCAAATTAGATTTGAAACTAAAATCCGAAAGTAGATAATATGTGGAAAAGATTTCTGGTTCAAACATTTTCGCAGAAAAGTAAATACAACAGCCTAGACATCTAAAAAGGAGCATCTTCCAACCACATTCAAAGTGCTGCCATCTACTCGTACCAGCCATTACTGTTGGAGATTTCAGTTGCATTCGTCACTCGTTTTATACATCTGAGACTTGGGGATAGGAACATAAAACGTTTATTACTATTCGTTTATTTAAATAGCTATCATAGCGCTCAAAAATGAACGCCAAATTGTGCCGCTTTTACAATTACAAAAAAAGCTCAAAAGAAGGGTTACTTGTTAAATACACTAATCAAAGATGGCACAAAGGATTGTGTAAGTCTGCTCGCACAGCACTTGAGGGGTTGCAGTTTGTTCTGATACCTAGCAAGTCTGCTGAGTCTTGCGGAAATTGGGAGAATGCTGACTTCTCGCTTGCTAATATGGTTTTTCCGAATTTCATTATTAATTCATTTCTTCGATCGAAAAAAGTGGTCAAGCTTGAGAGCTGAAGAACCAATCATTACTGGGATATATATCGGGAAAAAAAAACAGACAAAAAATCTGTACAAAGTTCGGTTCCGCCCAAAAAGAAGCAAGTACTGACTCGGCATAAAAACGAACTAAGTCCAAGCTGCATTTTGTCTTTCCCTACTGCCAACTTTAGTTGCTCAAAATTATTTCCTAGAATGTCCCAAAATTTACAATAAAGGAAGGAGTGAAGCCCCATACACTTCTTTCAGCTATAAACCCATTTTCAAAAATTTACATTTCTCGGCCAAAATTCTCCTTTGTTCACGATTTTTATTTTTTTAACTTTAGATCACCTAGATTAGTATTTTATTGACTTCCTTGAATCTTGTATGTTAATTTGTGACTGCCGTCAAATACTACAACGAAAATATTTATTGTGGACTCGAAATATTTTATTGAGTTATCGTGATACAATTAAATTTAAGGAATCCTCAAAGAATTATAAAAGGGAAGTATTAAATTGATAAAAAAATAGGCCTCCCTAAGGACGTGGATGATTTTTTGGACCTCTGTTTTCGTGGGTTATCGTGATCTATTGCTTGGAGTCAAGTTTTATGTGGGTTACAAAAAAAGGAGAAAAAAAACCATCACAGCTGCGAACACAAGGTTTTTAAGTAAAGTGGGTTTAAGTGGGCTTTTGAGTGTTTTTTCCTCAGCGGTTTTCGGCCAATTTGCCAATTGATTTTACGCTTGAATCAGCGGCAACTAAATTGGATCTGAAAAGATTATTTTTACCTATTTCTGTTTTTATTCCCACTAATTGACACTCAGTTAGAGTAGTTAGCTTGCAAAGCATCATAAAAGATAGGAGAGACTTTACGAACCATAGAGTATGACATAAAATAATCCAAGCCTATGAAGCAAGGTTACCATTGGTGTGAAGAAACAACCTTACAAATTCGTCAAAAGACGATAGGAAAAAGAAATATCATCAAAGACATAAGCCCACTAATCATCTTACCATTTGCATGGAAAACCATGAAATTTTTTTTCGAAAATAAATCTGGTTTTAAAGCCACACCTTACCGCTGGAAAATTTCGGTTATCTCAATAGGAAAGATTTCAAAAGCAATTTTTTTTTGTAACTTTTAAACATCACAAACCTACGTAGCGACCAGAATATTCAAAGTTATCCAAAAAAAAGAAGTAGAAAGTCAGAAAAAACACTAGGAAAAGGAGAACTAATCATAAAACTGCTCATAAATCACGGGGAATAGAAGCCGAGCTACGAAATTATCTTAAATATCTGATACATAGTAGTCAAGTAAAGAGATTAAAGTAAAGGAAGTGAAACATTTATCAGCTTTGACGTAGGTCCTTTTTAAGGATGAGAGGATAAAAGGAGGGTGAACGAAAGGATCAAAAATTTGACCCGGAATATAAATTAATCCATACATACCTTCGACGCTCCAAATACTCTGCATCACCCATAGGTATGACACCATTACTAGTAGGCTTTGAGACTTTACTTGCGTTATGGGCATGCTCCTTCAAATTATTATTTTTTTCTTCGTTTATAACATGATCTGATTTACTATTATTACTATCATTTAAGCTTGACTCTCCCTTTTCAGGTATACGTTTAGAAGATGGCCGACTAATGAACTGTCGACTGAAAAAAAATAAAAACTCTAAGGCTTCTAAAAATCAAAGAAGAATATGACAAAAGAGAGAGATGAAACAAAGATGTTTCAAAAAAAGAGAAAGATGAAAGATGACAAAGAGAAGAGATGAAATATGACAAGAATAGAGAAAGAGAGAGAGAGGGAAAAAGAGAAAGGGAAAGAGAGAGAGGGAGAGAGAGAACATTAAACTATTTGATGTTATGACATTTTATTTATCAACACAAATAACTGATATCGGAAAAAAACACTTCTCACTTTTTTTTACTGTTACGCGTCCTAACTTCAATCTCTTATTTTTTCGAAAACAATTTTCTTCTTTTACTTTTTTTAAAATTGAGTTTTGCAATGAGATATCAAAATTATTTAGAAAATTCTGCATATTGACTCTACCAAAAAAGCAGACAAAGTATTTTTTTCGCAGCGTCAACTCTTCGGAGAAAACTTATATTTGATGCCATATTGGTTTCGATCTTTCGATTCTTCCATCAAAGCTACTATTTGAAAAAAAAGCAAGTAAAAATATTGGTGTTTGAGAGAATAAAATGCCTAATTCTTTGACTTAAGATATAAGTAACCAAAACTTCACGAAAGTCTCACTGAAATGTTTTCCGAGTGCCAAATTTTTTTTTTACTTAAATAGCATTTCAAGTAAAAGCACTTCAAGTACTTTACAACGACAGTATTTAGATAGAAAATTTACTTTACAGAGCCAATACTCGTCTCTTCTCTTAAACGGACGTTGTACTTAACTTCGTCTTTCCTGACACCCAAAAATTTAGGCGGCTGAAACAATCATTTTCTATAGAATCAAATTAGTATTAATTACAAGAATGTTTTGGCGTTAACAAAGATGAATTTGAACCGTAAAATTTGGTTCTCAATATATATTTAATGTCTATGAGCGAAATTCCTCCCTTAGCTGCTAACTCAAAATATATTAGCACGTTCTCTAGACATTTCTTTGAATTGACGCTCGAAACCAGAAATTTCTCGTAGAACCAAACGATAATAAACAAATACTTTACCTTAATACAGTTGAAGAATTAGATGAATGAGTTTGTGATGAGGACAGATGAGTATTATTTGTACTTGAAGGAACACTTAAAGGAATACTTGAATTAAATGATTCTTCTGATTTAATAGAACCTGAAAAGAAGATCGCTTAGTTAATATACAGTTTTCGAAAGGAATAAAAACTAAACTAGGGCCAGGATGGCCAACAATCTAGGGCCAAACGAAAAGCAGGTCGTCCCCGAATGGAGCGGTACTTGCGGAAGTTCATATGTGGGACGTACTAACCAGAATTTAGAAATGAGATTGTTACAGCATAAAGATTCTATTTCTTCTGCTTTAAAGCAAGATTCCAAGTCTGAAGATTTTACTTCAGCCCTTTCAGAACATGTTTTCAATTTGCCAGACCATTTTATTTTGTTCTATTATGTCTCTTTGATTTCAAAGAATCGAGATTTAAAGCAAAATTTTCGTGAAACTCTGGAAATAAAGAAAATCGTATTCAAGAATATTGCTTTGAATCGTGACACAGGTGAATTTGGGCTAAATTCTATCTACGATAATTTATTAAAATCTGACAGAGTGAAGTTCAATTCAACCAATGTAGTTGGCCTCTGTCCAAGTGTTATATCATTGAACGCTAATGAACCGAATCCAAGAAGGTCAAAGAGACTAACTTCCGCCTTTGCTTTGAAAAGAATTAGAGAATTAAACAATATGTAGTTTTATTTGATTTTGTATATAAACTATTGTTTTAAATTGTTTTAGTTTAGTTTTACTACTGATGACGGCCACTGCATATGTGACCGAAATATCATAGCATTTTTGTGAATTTCTATCACTGTTATCATCATCACTGTCTATTAAATGGATTTTATCCCTATTTGAACTTTTATTTATCGAAAGATTTAGGGGAAATGGGAAGTTCCTGGGAGGGAGTAAAGAGGGGGGGGGGCTTTGAATAGATTGGGATGGTGGAGGAGCATGCGTAACTGTGCTAGCCTCCGGCGAATTGATGCTGCAGTTAGTTGGTAGAAGTAGTATAAAATACTAAACTCTTAGTTCTTGGGCCTACTACGTCTTAAAAAAAAGGACTTGACATAAAATACGGCACGCATTTCTAGAAGTATATACTCTAAGATTGAACCTAACCACCTAGGATAAAAATAGGCTATTAGGTTAGAAAAACATTTCTTCTATTTCATTTCTGGAAAATTCTGGGAAGGTTTGAAAACTTCAGAGGAAGTTTTCTTCTCCGTTTCATCGTCACCATGTCATTTTTCTCGAGTTCTTATCTGTTTATCGCTACCAAGCTGCATAGGCTACTCCTGATTTTGAAAAAAAGAATGCACAAAAGCAGTAATATTGTTTCCCACAACAGATAAATTGAATGAAATGAAATTTCGCTCAATGCGTACATGCTGGAAGTGCAGGTTGGCTTGCCACACTTCCCATCATAGAAAAATCCAAAGTGAATTGAATTTTTAGCGCTTCCTTTTCCGATCAAACTCAAGATCAATTAATCAATCATGTAACAAGAACATGTAATTAAACTAACACTCCAATTTTGAGCAACAAGGCTAAAGTGACAGCCCGAAAATTTGCAATTATACATACACTTTGAATCTATCGTTGCCTCAAAAGAAAAAGCCCCAGTTCCCTGGGGAAGCGAAATAGATCCATGTGTACTTAGTTAAAGGCATCTATCCAGAAATTCCCAAAATGAGCACTTTACGAGGAAGCACAAGGTGGAGGGGCACGGACTTTTACGAAATTACTCGTAACTCTATAATTTGGTATTAACGAACATCATTATTACATTTTTCTCTCATTTGCTCAGACATTCATCATATTCAGAAATTATTATACCTTCTGGGGCAAACTATATCTTTCAAAATTTAGGGGGGGAGGTGTAAACAAACCTGGACGGCATATACCCCCTCCCTCGTTCAAGCCACTGTTCTTCATTCCTACGCGGACTGGGACACTTTGTCATGCTCTTCTGTTAACCTGTCATTTTATATTCAAACTCATTAGGCTTAGAAGGGCAGTCGAGAATTCAATAAACCTTATTCCTTAACAAAAGTATACCTCACCTGGACATGATTGAAAATTACAACCAAATTAAACCTAAATTTTTGAATTAAAATCAACTTGGTGGACTGTAATAAAAAAGTTGAGAACCATGGCTAAATGGAAAAAAGAAAAGCCGAGACAGATAGTCTGAATGAGAGGCAAAGCTGGCATAAGCCTTTTCAGAATTGTATAAAAATGATCTCATTTCACTTGTAACAGGGGTCTTTCATCAATATGTTCATTACCCTGAACCAAGCTTATTGATATACGTTTTTAACGCTTTGATTCAGAAGTATAATAGCCATAATTAAAATGACAGTTCATATCATGTATTATTATAGAGAGACACTCATTAGACATGCACTTTGGAACAATTGTTGCCTCGAAAGAATAAGCACCTGTTCCCCTTGGAAACAAAATATCATCAAATAGCCTAGTACTTTGCATTAGCATACAAGAGAAAGCTTCTTCTCAAGCATATTTCTCTTAAGAAAAGCTAGACTATAACAGAGCGCAATGCTTTCCGAACAAATTGCTTTCTCTGCATTGGAAACGGATAATGCAAACATCCCAATAAATTTAGCTCTTGGAAAGGGGGGGGGGCTTTCAAACAGATTTACGAAGTGGTTTGATATGGTTAGTAGCATTCCAGTTATCATTATAAAATATTCCATTCAGCATAAAATAATACTATTTTGTTAGTTCGGCTGTCGGCTTGCATCGTATTCGTGATTTGACACTCCACTAGCTGCAGCTAAAAGAATGTAGTTAGTCCAACATTATCAAGACCAAAACAAGTAGGTTGGAGGCAGGGAGTCCTATTCCCTACACATTGGTCTAACAGACACTTAAAAAAAGCTTTGACATAAAGCCTCATATTTATAGTCACCAGGCTCCACCCACAAAAATCTTCTGATTTCGCCGTAAAGATTGGAGGCCGTTGCACCTAAGATACTCTTGATCTTGGCTTTCAGTAAGGCAAACGAACCATAAATATTTCTCTATATATTTCTGTGAAAGATAGTCATGCCTAAATAGATTTGTTAAATAAAAAAAAGGTTATGAAACGAAAGTAAAGAGCGACATTAAGACGACTCGAGATTACCCCTGTATATGAAGGAGGCTGCCGGACCCCTCAATCCACCGCTTTACCCCACAGTCTATCTAGTAATTATCTAGCAAAATAGCCAGTCTCGGAACTTGGAACTAAGCATGGGCACTGTTTCTGTATTCTGTTTCTGTATTTAAAGTACCTGTTTCTGTTCTGTTCTTACAAAAAAAAACAGAAACAGATGACCTGTTTTTTATTTACCTGTTCTGTTCTGTTTCTGTTTTTATAATAACTATTTTGTCCTGTTCTTGATTTTACTTTACTGGTTCGGGAATGATATATTAAGAAATTTCGAACTTACATAATAGTGTTTTAAATCATAATTTGAAATTTTGAAGATTCGTGGTTACGCCCCATACAGTTTTTGGAATTGGAGCGTTAATATAAAGTAAAAGTAAGTAAAATGATGGCACCCAGTGTGTCTAACACATCAAATGTGCTGCTAGATCGTTTCAGCTAGGCAAAATTAGGGCTTAGGAGTCAGATGAGTATGTAGGTGTGTAAATGGGAGAACGGCATTCCAGGCAGTGAAAATTTTCGGCCTTACAACGTCCTGGATACTGATAAGTGTGTGATAAGTGTGGATACTGTGGTTTTGCTTAGTCCTGAATTAGTCGGACTCCATGCTATTTAAATTAAATTACAAAAAGAAAATGCCCCTTAAAGGTACTTTAAAAGGGAAACTTCTGATGTATACTAGCAGACGCATGCTCGATCGTAAGGGGTGAACTGATATAATGTTTTGTAGTAGTAGGTAGGTTTTGAAGTCCAAGCCCATGGGAAATTGAGAAAAAAAGAAAAAAAACCTTTAAAGGGTTTTTCCCCCTTCAAACAACATGGAGTCAAAGCCTGATTTCATATTGATTCTAAAGATTCCGGTGAGATCCACCATACTGACACCAGCCGATTGTTTTATGTCTGCCATCATGCAAACTTACTTGAAAGCCAGCTAACCTCAATCTATGAATCTTCTCTAATTAGCAAGGCTTATATAATGGATTTGATTCTCTCCTTGCATCAATTTAATGCACGACTTCTCTGCTTTGTCGGACAAATCTGACCCCCTCCCTCGTCACAAAAAATATACATAGTGACCTTTTGGCAATTTAAAAAAAAAGAAGACTTGACAAAAACTGGGTCATGCGCAGTATTGCGGGAGCAACGCCTTAGTCGGAATAGTTAGTCGGAATAGTTTGAAGGTCAGAATAGTTTGAGTTTCTAGTCGGAATAGTTTGAAACGTTGTATTTGTCGACCCCTCAACAAATTTGAAAGGGTATATCCTAGGAAGAATGAATGTGTCTCATAATAACTGTTTCGGCTTAAAAGCAACTTAAATCACTATATTTCGAACTAAATCAATCTTGTTATTTTAAAATGTAGCACAAGCTTATTTTATATTACTTAACACAAAAATATAAAACCTAACCCAAATTTTATTGTTATTAAAAAAAAATGTAGTATGTGCTAGTTCAGGCTACGCTTCTTTGCCTCAAAACACAATGCCTATTATTTGAATATAATTTTTTGTAACAATAACTAGACTTTTGTCTTGTTTATTACACTTTGATTGCCACATAAACACTTTACTAATAATTGCAAAACTATGTCACCACTGTGTTGCATTATTTTTTATAATCGCTGCGTAACCACTAGCACGGAGACAAGTTTTTAAGCCAAAATATACCGCAAACGAATAAAGGCAGAATACTTAGCACATTTACGTAATATTTCACCTGTGAAGGTTAAGACGGTTTACGACTCTCGTTTACAAATCAATCTAATTAAGTGATATTAAGTGTGATATATTAGGCACAACAGTAAAAGTGGCAATAGCTTGTTACAGCAGCAACTTTTCTTCTTTCGACCGTTTTATGCCTAATTATTAATCAAATTACAATACAGCAATAAAAACAAGTCAGATACGAAGCAAATGAGTTCAAAAAATAGAATTAAACTGTTGAATAGTTTTTGCATTTATTCAGCTTTCTTTTTACTTTTCCATTTTTTTAAAAATTTTAACGAAAAATAAGAAGACACAATGTTCAGTGCCCTTGTCCCTAACACCTGGGCGTAACATTATCATGGTTGCTGCATGGTGTCATGTAGAAACAGGTGCTTGACCAAAGTAACATAACAACATAAATATGTAAAGAAAGTATCCACCGAATTTTATATTTTTTCCTACCAGAATACAGTCAGAATTATAATGAAATACCGCCAGAACTTCCTCAGTCCCATGTTAACAGTCTTAAAAAACGGGAACTTACTTTTTGATCTTTCTGTTGTTGCAGCTATCACTTGCTCTTCTTCAAGCATTTTTTTCTGCTTGTCGTATAATTCTTGTTGTTCTTCAGGTAGTGCTTCAACTAAAAGCTTCATGTAAAATTCGTTCTCTTTTGCCACATCTTTTTGCTTTCGCTAAAACAAATGGCTATTTAAATAAATGAAATGCTTAGAATAATGAACACTAAGCACAAAATGAACACTGCCAACAGAAACTGAAAGTCTAATAT
>JAQQPU010004989.1:36021-49457 GCA_029168905.1 Artemia sp. Kazakhstan ARC1039
GAATATTCACACATATAATAATGGGTCACATCAAATCAAAGATTATAGAATAAAGAAATTGTATAAACCTTCAGAGGAATATATCTGAATACGAACTGTCAAGTCGAGGATGTAGAACTCAGGACAACTGCCACTATAATCTTGCCAACAAATTTCAAATACAAAAATCTACCCTACAAATGTGTAAATCGGCCAATGTGACCACATTTTAATGCAAAAAAATATTTGGAAATTTATCAATGTAACTTGAAGAAGAAAGACTGCAGAGACAGATCAGACAAAAATACAGAGCAGAAGGAGAAACAGAATGCAACAAAAAAACTTCAATATAATCTGTGCAATACAGTAACCAAACCCAATACAGTTACTCTAATTACACAAAGAGAAAAAAAAAAAAATACAAAGCCTGGAGAATAGAGAGATAAAAATACAGAAACCTTGAAAAAGATGTAATAAAGAATATGAAAAACCGCTACAGGCTCATAATGCTTCGGAGCAACACCTCTGCTTTCATAACTATGCTGTGGAGTAATATTACCACTTTCATAGTTGTATTGAAGAGTAACATAGTTTTAACCATCAAAATGGAACAAAAGAAAATTTTCCTAGATCTGAAAATGATCTTCTTAAGGATCATGTTATATCGAATAATATGGAAGACGAGTCACAAAAATATGCCGATTTCTTTCATTTTGGGCTGCAAAACAACCGTTTCGGCCCTGGCAGACCGATAGTACTATCAAACAAAAATTTGGGGATAAACAATCGGTTTACAACGATCAAAAAGTCAATTGTATGACCCTACACTTTCGGAGTCTACACTAAAACGCCTGGCGTATTTTTCTGTAGACATATAGTTTGTCCGTACAAAGGGAATGATTGAAATAGACCATTTATTATGCTAAAAGCTGCAGATTTGTATCTTTCAGTTTAATGAATTTTACCTATTTAATTAGTATTAAAACCAGATTTACTCAAGCTTATATCATTTCGAAAATTCCGTCTTAAAGAGTTTCGATCACTATTAACGAGGATAACTTTTTACTTACCGTTCATGTAATGAATGATTTGATTGGAAAGTCGTTTCTATTAAATCCTTTTCAATGAGTAAAAGCACAACAAATCAATCTGCTTGCTTATTATAATAACTTAATTATGTAGACTTTGCCTCTGAGAACTTGTCAATCATCAGTACACTAATATCTATAGCAAAAAGAGATTTTGAGATGACACTTTTTAAGGTTTAATGTGCTTCTCATGCATAATGGACAAATCAAATGCAAGATAAAAAAGAAATATTTCTATTCGAGCACAATTATTTTTGATTCAAAAAGTCAATTACAATTTTATGTTCATGTTGCTGAAAGATGCTCCTTGTATTTATGCAATTAACGATTATTTGGGGGTCTCTCTAAAGGCCAAGAGACTTCCAGCCTGTTTCAATGTTTACTTGCATTACTGTTTTTCTACTCTTTTTTGAGGGTCAACGCGAAAATATGTTGCCCATTTCCAGTTAACACACAATTTTAGGTTTCCTTACCCACCTCCCCCTCTCCCCTCCCCCAAAAAAATAGACTTGCTAGAACTACTTATAATATTCGTCAAAATTTCAATGAAACATAGAGACTTTACAATGAAAAGTCCTCGCTGGGCTTAAGGTACATCAAACTATTGTTTCTACAGCTGCACATTGGTTTTGGCTGAGAGTCACCAACATAACCAGTAATACAGGTCGGGACTTTTTTTGGGACTCTTTTATGTTGTTGTTATCCATTTTTTTCCTACCATTATTACATTGCAGATATTACAATTATAAATTCATTACAAAAAAAGTTGGACACCTTTAAAAGTGAAATTGCACAAATAAACAAGGATGTGATTATCTTGGAAAATTAAATAACAAGAGAAAAAAAAGCAGTTACATACCAGTCTTATTCTGTAACTCATATAACTTTTAAATCCAAATCCTAATGTTACCACAGGATATCCAATGCTGAAAAGAAAAATACACCGTGTCAGTTGAAAAAAAAAAAAAAAAAATGTCTTCAAAATAACAACCAATCAATCAAACCACAGATTTTTGTTCGAGAACAAACTTTACTAAAGTGATACGAGCAACCGAAAGATGGCAAACTAGAATTAGACACTAAATGATGGTCAAAAAGAAGAAAATTGCAATAGCAAAGGAAAAATATATATAAATATGGTCACAATTTCGTTTGGAATAGAGGAAAGATAGTAATTGAGAAAAGGGATCATGTTAGAGATCTCGTAAGCGGCTACGGTAATTCCGAATGGGTTTTGGTACATAGCCTACGTCTTCAGAAAAGTGAACAAAAATCGAAAATTAGTTTTTCAACTGTAATTAACAAATAATTGTCTACACAAGGAATATTATTTAAAACACCAAGGTACAGCAAAACCAAAAAAGGAGATAATTTCTTCCTATTTTTAAAAGTTTTACAGCTTTAACGTCTCTTGAATAACAAACACACAATGAAAAACAGGTGTCTGAGTTCATTGAGTCTTGACTTAAGGACAAGTATTTGGTCCACCTTCTTACAACTGTAAAATATATTCAAGTAATCGATTTAGGGTATTTGGTTTAGACCATCAAAGTACAAAATTTCATGTTTAAAAAATCTATCGAGTTTCGTCACCTTTTGAACTACTGTAGCCAAAAAATGTATTCGAGAAACCCAAATGCAGACTTCTTGTCTGCTGACTGAAAAATAAAATGTTTCCCTCTGGTGATCACAAGAAAGGAACATCCATTTAACACGATAAGGTTGATGTTCAAGATTACTTAAAACAGTCTTAAAGAGCCAAAGCTTCTTCATTTTTGACTAATCTGGGCATTGAATTTCGTGCAAAAATTACGTTCAAATCTTGATTAGTGGTAGTGTAGGGCAGAAATTCTCAGTTAACATTTTTAGAGGGCACCAAATCTTGCTTTAACTGAGCTTTAAACTTTACAATTTAGCTGCACTTGATCAATAGATTTTCAATTATTGTGAAATCTATTCCGATGGACATCACAGTGTCGTAAAACGTGCCTTAAAACTGTAAAAGTATTTTGTTTGAATCACAAAGTCAGTGGCAGTAAATGTTAGTTTTCTCAACATACATTTTTGGATATATCTTCTTGGTAAAATGCTGAGATAAAGTAGCCTATACAAAGAGTTCTGGTAAATACTACTTTGGCTGTGCGTTATGATGGAAAACTCTTTTGTTGAGAAAAAAGAAATATCCAAAAACAATTCCCTCTATGTCCTCCTCAATTTACTAAGACTCTTTATTTACAGATAGCCGTCAAGAACAAAGCCTGTTGGTGAAAGAATAAGAAGAAAGCAATTTCTGTTCTTCTTTTTGTTTAAATTAACATTAGTTAGATTAGCTGAATATTTAGGGATGCAAAGGCCCTGTAGGGAGGGGGGGGGGCAAAGAGCCCCCCCATCCTCCTCCTCCTCTTATATGTTTTTATTTTGGGAGAAGCACGTATTTTTTGTATTTTTCACACTATACTCTAATAAAAGTAGGTACACAAGTAAGTCCGACTGAGTACCACTTTCATTGTGTTTCTAGGAAAGCCTCTTTGTCGAGGATAAAGGAACATTTCAATACTGCCCACCGCCCTAACCTAACAGTAAACTTTCATTTTCTATCACCATGACCACACAAGTTTGTTGATGTAACTAAAATAACGAAAATGGGGATATTTCAGTGCTACTTAATTTTTTTGTATATGTAGAGACCAGTGTTACGTTCTAATCACCAGAACTAGGGGGTTAAAAGGGATGATCGCACCCCCCCTTTTTTTCTGAAGCCATTTTCCCCAGTATAATCATGTCTTCCAGCCTTATATACTGGAAGATCGTTATTTCCTATATCTTTCATTATTGGTCCCGTTTAATAAATCGTGAAATTTTGGTTGCTTTTACACTCATCTCCCTCCCTGTGAATTAAGTCTTAAACCCCGTTACAGAAATGCTAGAAATTCAAATAGAGGATGGAAGAGGATAAGCTGTAGGTAAGTTTCGACTAACTAAGTTGGAGGCACAAGATTACCAGGGCCCGAGCAACAGAGTTTTCTGCGAGGATAATCGCCAGGGGGGGGGGTGGTAAACGCCAGCCACCCATTCAGAGATATATACACCAATTCTTTTTAGAGATTCTGCTGAGACGTGTCATGTGAGGATGCCCTTTCAATATTATTTTAAATCGTCTCCCCAAGGCCAATGGAAACATGTACCCAAGGACAAGGAAAAGGGACAATATTCAAAAAAGGTTCGAGAATAAAGAATCTTTGTTGTAAAAGAGTCATGTTTATTTAGAAAGATAAGACAACTGATTTCCCATAAATTTGAAATGAACTAACGATGGGAATATACGAAGAATTCCCCAAAGATCAAGCAGCACTTAATTGTTAATGTGGCAATAGGATTCTTAAAGTGGCAAGACAATTTCAAGTACATTTTGCTTTCGCTAAAATGCAAATGCCACCCTAACATTTAGGGGTTTTAGGGGGGCGGTAGCTCAACTTTTATTTGTGATAATTTCTATCCCTTTCAGGTTTGAATCTCAAATTTCTGTTGGCTCTACGTTTCGTATATTCATTCACTGTAATTTCTAACGGTAAGTGAGCCTTACTATATGACTTTATTTCTGCTTATTTAGGTTTTAATGCCGCTCTTCACTTTACTTCATAAACCCTTTTTCGGCAAAAAAAAAAATTATATCCGCGTTAAAAGTAAACAAGAACATGAATACAGGAATTAAGTACGAGTTTAATCACATTTTTGGCGATTTTGGAATGAGAAGACCAAAAATAAGACTTACCAATGTGCAGCAAAAGGCCTGCAGAGATCCATGTGCGCAGGCAAATGCCTTAAATCTTTTAGCCTTACACTGGCTTCTACATAAACAAACAAGAACCATAGAAGAACGGTTGGTAGACATACTCCTCGTTCTAAACAAAACAAACAATTTATATTAGATTCAAAAAGCGAATGAATTTGACAACAATGACAAAGGTTAATAGAAATCAGATTCATGTGCTAATGGACGACTAGTCTATTAGACCTGTCAAATATTTTTTTCCTTTTAATCAAAAGATCTAAAAACCCAATTTACATCATTTTGATAATCTGGCTTACGCTGCCACACTTTCCCGATAGCTTCTAAAGTCTTTAGCTTATTCCAGAACGAAACTTGATGCATCTTTCAGTTCATGTGATTCAAGTTTGTGGCTTCTTGGATTTGTTCCTTTACCCAAGAGATTAATTTTCCTAATTTATGCTAGCCATCCAGTCCTCTAGGAGATAATACAAGTTATCTTCTACCAGCATTAAATAGGAATCAGCCATTTCCACTAATTAATCTAGATCAATCTTGTCAGTTGCAAAACTGCCAAGATAAGTTAATTTTCCAAGTGATAACAAATTCTTCTACAGCAGTACAATGTTGCCGGTTTCGTTTTTTCGCAAGATTTATGGTGCCATCACTTACTTCAATGGATTCTGATAGTCACCAAAAATTCCCAAAGTCACCTTCAATTATAAAATCACCAGCTGTACATGCAGTCAACCATAAAACACACAATTATTCTACAAAGACAGTACTACTTCATAAGATGGGAAATGACCTTGTACTTACCATCAGCAAAGATTGTAGCAAGCTATAAAACTTGATTTTACCTAGCTAATCATTCCTTTGATATTATTTTTTTAGTGTTTATATTTTTTTAATTTTTACGTAATCATTGGCAACAAGAATCATTTCAAATAAACATTATTCGTAACTATGCAACTTTTGGGTCCTTTTTGCTTTTTAATATCGTTGCCAGGCATGTTTCCTCTTCTTTATTTGTTTATAAACTAAACAAATTATCTTCCATTGACAAAGGATCAAGCGAAAGTTTTTCTCTTGAGCTTGTTCTCCAAAATGCGAGATTATAAATCCGTCCCAACAATGAAATCCCATGTATCTTGGCGTTGACATAGCTCGAGAACTAATGGAATGAGAAACAGATTGCTCCATATACTTTCTTCAATATTTTTTTCTTTTTTTTTTTGGAAACGAAAGTTCTGAAAGTTTTTGGCACCTTGTTCTTTTGCAGCCCTAGGGATTTAACATTTTATCAAAAGGCAATAATTTTACTATCTTTTGATAGCTGAGATTCGTCTACTAGCTTTATCCATCTACTGGAATAAATTTTTGAACTTTTTCTGCATTTTTTTTTTTCAAGATTAAAAATACGTTGAAAACCGACAAAAAAGGATTTTTTTTTGGTTTTTTAGCAAATCTGAAGAATTCTCTAAGAAAAACTGGCTTGGTGAATAGATACATCTGAGACTAACGAAATCGATGACAAAAATATCTTACTCTTTCAGTGCAAGTTACAGCTGGAGGCTTGTCACAAAATCGCATTTTGAGCAGGAAACTTTAATCCTTAACTGAAGAGAGCTGTTATTGGTTCTGAAATATCAATAGTAATTTCTAAAACCGGTTGTAAAACAGTATGATAAGACCGACAAGTTTGTTAACCCGGTTAATTAACTACTAAAATTATTATTTAGTAAACAAAACTCTAAGGCAAAATAAATATGTGCGCTCTTTTTAATAGAAAATCCGAAATGTTTTTGAGGCTCAATACTAAAATGGATCAACTCCAGAAAAAAACCAAGCTTCGAGAAATGAAGTTAAGTAAATAAAGTTTAATTTCTTAAATGTTTTTAATTTTTTAGGATGAACAATCAATAGAAAAACAATTGCCTTTAAGAATTAGAATGCCTTCCAGTATTTTAAGAGACCAATAAAACAAACAGTGGAATCAATTCACGAAAATGTAAGAGGGGGAGGGGGGCAATTCTGTCACTTTTGTATTCCTTTTCTATGGCAATACCATCAAAAAGTATTTTCAACGGAAATACTAAACAAAACACATTTTCCAAAATCTAGCCGGGGACAAAAAACTAACCAAGGGGGCAAATTTGCCTTCCGAGTAGACACCACTAGAAACAAATAAAATCAACACATATTTGGTCCAATATTTATATAATAGGAAATTGGTTACACCTCAAGTGCTGCTAGAACATTTTAGTCCATGCACGATTTTAGACTTAGTTCGTGCATGCTCGAAAAACATTATTTTAAGATAAACGGTAAATGGGTGTGGGTAATCTATTTGGAAAATGTCAACAAATGGAATTGGCCTACACAAATACTGAGCGCACCAACTATCATACGCCATTTACGCTAAGAGAGGTATTCTAGCACCTAGTTTTTGCAGGCACATTAGTAAAGGAATATTAGCGAAAACTGCTTGTATACCTGTATGCCAAACATATTGCACCCAAACATAAGTACTTGCTGCAAAGAACAACCAATGCACTGGTATAAACAGATAGCAGATCATATCGGATGTCACCGTAATGAAGATAAAAAATACGGAGAAAGCCTGGAAAAAACAACAGAGTTAGTGAGCTTAACTCTCAACAGAGAGTTGTGTTGGTGAGCTCTAATTACACTCTCTTATATATCGTAAACTATTAAAGTGATTCAAGTTGTCTAATAACATAAGGTTACCACTTTTTTGAGCAGTATCTGATATTTTCATTTTGTTTATTTTCTTTTTTTACAGTGAGTTTTCTTCATGATTTGTGGTATTCCATATTACCATTTTCAGAATGGTGCGTTTAAAAAACAAACAGCTAGCTTTCTAAACCATTTTAAGGCAAAAGGGAACAAATTGATTTTGTAACCAAACCATTATTTCACTATTTTCATGATTTTTTTTTTTGTTTTTTTTTTCAAAGCCCCATCTACATCACAGGCTTTCTTCTGAAACCATCAGGAACGAATATTTCCTGAATACAATTGAATAAACCAACCCACGCGGGAGAGGAGAGTGTGAGATTGGCCCAAAGCCTACGTATTTACAGGACCAAGCCAGTAAAGCGAAGTGAGCGGGGCCAAAAACACAGTAAATGTATATTTTACACAGATTTCTCAAAAGAGTATTTCAAACTAATTATGGGAGCATGAAAAATCTCCTTTTTCCAGAAAATTTCAAAAGTTTTCTGGGAAAAATAAAAATAATTCTAAGAAAATCTTCTTCCTACCCATTTCAGCCCTTCTAAAAGACTTGGATTTGCATAGGCCTATGTCTGCAAAATCCCGCATGCAAAAAAAAAACAACAACTAATATAATGTCCATAATAACAATTCTCCTTCGAGGGACACCTTGCTACCTTTGATGATGAAAGCATCCTTGGACTTTCTGGGGAACGGGGCCTGGGGTTAGTTAGGTTTTAATGGATATGTGTTAGCGGGTACTGTTACGGTTTAATGCCAACTATCTTTTTCTAAATGTTTATAAGTCAGGTTTCTTCATTTTCCTAACAGTTTCTCAGTTATCAAAAATCCACTTTTTAAATGGTTCTATTAGTAGACCAAAGAATCGCCACTTTAGATTTGTAGTTACTATTTTTGATGGAAATTAAGCCGTTGAGTACCACAGAGATTTGATAAACAACACCTTGCAAGAATTTTGGCACTTTAAGGGAGCTAAACCTAATTTTTTCTGGTTCTATACTGAGAACCCTCTTTCATTGCTCAATTAAATCTTAGGTCGGTTATTCGCCGACTAGCCAAACAGATTCATTTCAGGGGAATTTTTGATAGCAAAAAACTTCACTAGCTTTTTGTCACCTCCCTCCACTCGCTCGAGGTTTTGGCCCCAAAAGTTGAAAATCTCTTCGCTCGGTTTGTACTCTGGGTGGTCTAAATAAAATAAGAAAATCACATATGCCAAAATTTACCGATTGAACATAGAGCTGTTTTAAATTATGTCATGTACCAGAACGATCACTATTATCATTTAATTCAGCAGCC
The DNA here is from genome assembly GCA_029168905.1 of Artemia sp. Kazakhstan ARC1039. Lineage (NCBI taxonomy): Eukaryota > Metazoa > Arthropoda > Branchiopoda > Anostraca > Artemiidae > Artemia > Artemia sp. Kazakhstan ARC1039. The sequence continues at coordinate 44,917 of JAQQPU010004989.1, forward strand.
AAAGTTAGTTATTAAACAGTTCATTCAACAGACGGTGGCAGGTTATATATAAGGTTAAACTACTTCAGAACGATTTTTTACAAGGGAAATAGTCTTGCAGCCTTGAATTCTTAAATCAGTATGCACTCATGTTTTAGTCTGATATCGTTTCTTTAATATTTTTCTTTTCTGTACAGCTTCAACTTTTACCAAAAAAGGAATATATTCTCAAAACTTATAATTTTTACAAAAAAAAGATTGCCTAACAAGAAGCTCCGACAAACGGCCCAGAAATTAACAGTCTAATGCTCTGCCAATTAAGTTAGCCAGGCTTATTCTATGGGTTTCACACCCTAAGTGTTATTAATATATCGTAATCAAGCAGTTTATTATGCACCAGTTTTTCCTGTAAAGTTTACAGACAAGCTAACCAATACTTAAAATTATATGGATGCCAAATTATCTCTCTTTTCCACAACCACTTTTAAACTAGTATGATAAGGCCAGAAATATCATATATGATGAAACCATTCACAGTCAAATCTTTGACTTGATCTAGACTCACTTAGTATTCTTTTATGTGCATCTTTCACTTTTCTCCCACTCCATGGCGATCTTGCGAAGAACCTTAGGTGTATTCGATCTTCCATGTTTAGTCAGTTCAATCTTCATATTGGGGATATTCAAAACCTTTTTACTCCCTAGGTAAGATTAGATCTTAAACCTATAACCACGCGTGTATTTTTTTAATAGCCCGCCTGTATCGACTCAAGGATGTCACTCATTTGTCATCTTTAAACGCATGACAACATTTCTTGGCTTTAGAATCATTTCCCTCTTTATTTCTCCCTCGTAACCAAGTTGCGTGACGGCATATCTAGGGGGCAGGAGCCATTGACTCTCTCCCCAGAAAAATCGTTGTCCTTCTTAAAAAAAAAAAAAATCATCAAAAATGAGTGTAAAGCTTTGTGTTGACAAATATCGGCAAATATCCCTCCCCATGGAAAAACTGTTGCTGCGGTTACAGTCGTGAATAGCTGAAATTATTCAATAAATAGACTATACCTGTTTCTCCTGGCAAGTCTAAAACTAAAAATATCAATAAAATGAATTAATGATAAATAATAAGTTTCAGTCTTTAAAAATACTGAGAGTTTTGAAAAGTACTTACGAATCCTTGGTACTTGAACGAGTCGTAAAATGACCTTATCACAAGCCATATTGGCCACAAAAATTCAAATCTGAATTCCAGAATAAAATCAGCCATAAGAATGAAAGCCCAAAAGACGAAGAATTTGGTGTAAATAAAGTTGTTGCTGGAAAAAAGCCTTATTTCAATACATTGTTTTTTAAAAAGTTTTTCTTCTTTTGAAGAAATCTTTAAAACAAATTCAGAAACACGTTAGGCTACAATGATAAAAATTGAACTGATTTCCAAAGAAAAGCTGATTCCCTCAAAACTACTAAAATAACATGTACGTAGCGCTCGTATAAACACGTATCCACAAATGATTAGGTAACTTATAATATTTATTCACCAACGTAAGCCAAATTAATACTAATTTGCCATACCTATAGCGATTTTTTTTCAAAATATTTTTTATCTAAATTGAAACATCCAATTTCGTTTAATGAGCAAAAGCTTGATCACATAGCACCCATAAGAGAAGTCTAAATATAAAATATTGCTACAAACATATAACCAGAAAGAACATTGTCAGTTAAAACACCCACGCCTAAGAGACAAAAAAAAAAAAGAATTCAAGGCTGAGTGGCAATACTCACGATTCACTTCTTTTTACAGTAATTCTAGAGAACTGACCAGAAATAAAATATGAGGTTTTCATTTATTTGGAGCTACAGAGCGTCCACATCCAGATCTCTTCAACAGGTTAGTAGGGGAGAACGGGGCGAAATTGGACAGGGGCGAACTTGGACGTCGAACCTGACATCTAGCCTATTGCTTCTATCGATCCACAAAAAATAGGGTAGATGGGGCTTATGTATGTCTACATTGGCGGGAAGTTTGAAATCTAACGGAACTGTTAGCACCAGGATAAGAGATAAGAAAGTTTTTTGATGCTTAAAAAAAATCTGGGAGTCGCAACATCAGCTCGATTTGCGGTAACAAAAGGTGGTAGTTTTCCTTTGTTGTTGATGTTGTACAGTTGCTATATACATCCTCTATCTATGCCCTGAGTTTGATTTGTCTATTCCGAGTACTTCTTTTTCAGGACGCCATTTTCTAAAATTGGTTCGATAGGGGTGAGATTGGACAGCAATTCGGGGGCGACTTTGGACACTGTCCAAGGTCGCCCCGTGTGTCCAACTTCACCCCGTGCTATTTTTGTTTATCATTTTAGAGAATGTCTTTGCCTCTTTGGAGGCAATTTTTAGAGAATTTCTTAACTAATATTTGGAGTTTGATTGATGATGCTAGATGGCGTTGCTTGTGTGTAGATGTGTTTTTTTTTTGCACAACACAACGAGGTTAAGTTGGCTGTTTCATTAGCTTAATGAAAGGAGCAACATTAAAACTTAAAACGAACAGAAATTATTCCGTATATCCCCTCCTCAACGCCTCGCTCTTTACTACGCTAAAGTTTGACTCGTTCTCACAACTCTATTTTCTTAAACAATAAAAAATTTTAGCGTAAAGAGCGAGGCTTTGAAGAGGGGAAAACCCCTTTCATATACGGAATAATTTCTGTTCGTTTTAAGTTTTAATTACGCTCCTTACTTTCAGTTAAAAAAAACTTGTCTTTTGTAATTTAATTTCAGGACGTTTTTGAATTAATGCAGCTTCAATTTTGGCTCATCGTACATTAATAATTCAAACAAAATTTGTATATCAATTTTATTTATTTTTTGGCTAAATGGCTTTCTCGAAATTTTGTTCTGACGTAACTTATGAATTCACTCACGTAACAAACTATATTCGTATATTTTTATTACGTATTTTAGGGGGTTCACCCCCTAGTCAATACCTCACTCTACGCTAAAGTTCAAATTTTGTTCCAATGCTTTAAAAATGACCCCTTAATCACAAAAGCCGTTAATTAAAAGAAAGTTTTTTTTTTTATTTTTAATATAATTTTTTTTAATTACATGATCAAACAATTCGTGGTAACGAACTGTAAGTAAGGAGGGACCCGGTTCATATCATTGCCTCTTAAAGCTATTTTCAGGTTATTTCCCGTGCATTTACTGTTTGTTCTTTCTAGTTGGACAATGGTTCGCACCCACATCAGGAAACACAATCTACCAGATGGCGAATCCATGGAGCAGGCAGTAAATGCTGTCTTAGAGCATAGACTATCTATTAGAAATGCCGCAAAAACCTATGGACTGAAGAAATCAACCGTCGCCTATGCTCTGAAAAATCGACAAGGAGTTACTGAAGAACCTCGAGCGAATCCAGCTACACCCCCAGGTCACCCAAGCCCATCGCCCAACCTGAAGAGAAAAACTGTTTCCTCTAACAAACAAGAAAAAGAGTTTGTAGAGTATCTCCTAAAATGTCAGCTGATGAATCACGGCCTCACTCCGAAAGAAGCGAGGAAACTTGCCTTTGAATGGGGCAAATTGATTGGGGTCGAAACGCCGGAGAGCTGGGTCCGAGACGACATAGCTGGGGTTGACTGGTTCTCAGGCTTTATGAAACGAAACCCAGAGCTATCTATTCGTAAGCCTGAAAATACCAGCCAGGCAAGGGCTGATGGCTTCAATTCAGTGGTTGTGAATCTGTTCTTCGACAACCTGCAGAAACTCTACGAAAAATTCAAGTTCCCACCAAACCGTATCTGGAACTGTGATGAAACTGGGATTCCTACTGTATTGCCAGCTCCAAAAGTAATCGCAAGGAAAGGATCGAAGCAAGTTTCCCAGACAGTGTCAGCAGAGAGAGGGGAAAATGTTACAATGCTCGGGTTTATTTCAGCCACTGGTCAAGCTCTTCCCCCCGTTTTTATAATCCCACGGGTGAAGGGTGAACGACCGGCTTTTTCGAGAAGGCCCCCCAGGATGTCTCGGGCTTTCTCACCCTAGTGGTTGGATGACTTCCATCAACTTTGTAGCTGCTATTGAGCACTTCATCAAACTGGTGAAGCCATCGAAAGAAGACCCTGTGCTACTGCTACTTGACAACCACGATAGCCATGTTTCGGTGGAATTAGTGCGGCTGTGCAAAGATAATTGGGTCCACCTCCTGACCTTTCCTCCCCATTGTTCCCACCGCTTACAGCCATTGGACGTCTCTGTCTACGGACCATTCAAGTTTGCGATGAGAGAATCACTGAACACCTGGTTGCAGATCCATCCAGGTCAACGAATTACGATTCACGAGACTGCCCAGCTCTGCAAAGAACCATTCCTTCGCAAGTTCAACCCGGAAAATATAAAAGTTGGTTTCACGAAAGCTGGAATTTGGCCCTTCAACAAAAGTGTATTTTCTGAGGTAGACTTTCTACCTGCTGAGGTGACAAATCGTCCACCCCCGGACGATTCGTTACTCGATATGGAGCCAATACCCTCTCCCTCTCCTCCTCCACCTTCTCGTCCCC
>JAQQPU010004990.1:995-17682 GCA_029168905.1 Artemia sp. Kazakhstan ARC1039
TGTAACTGAACCCGTGTATAACCGAAACCCTCCGTGCAACTGTATCCCCTTTAACTGAACCCTCGTGCAACTCACCCCTCTATGCAACCCACCCCCCTCATAACACTTTTCAGCCATTTCTTTTTAAATTGACAATATTTTTCAAACGTTACTTACGTATTATACAGACCACATCGGCGAGGTAAAGCTAGGTCAAGTCACAATGTCATTCTATCGTTACTTTTCAATTAAGCTATTGAATACTTTCTAGCAATGTCCCTTGTAAGCGTCTACGCAAATATCTTTTCGCAAAAAATTCGCAAATCTCGTAAACTAAAGAAGTAATTACCCTTTTCATAAACATTAGTCCTTCTATTAATGAACCCATGAAGCGAAACCAGTCTTATAGCATCACACAATCTCGCTCCTAGTTCCAAAAATGGAATGCATGTAGCGTTCATAGTAATAGGTTTAAAAACCTATTAGCCAAGTTTAAAAAAAAAAACCTACTAATCAACTTACAGATGAATGACCGCCAAACTTTCTCTAATCGAATCGATGTCATAATAAAAAAAAAACATGTATATTCCTTGAAAGAGTGTGATGACCTGTTTACCTACTAGAAGAACCTGTTTGGTACATAGGAGTCCCAGAAATAGTACCTTGGACTATACTGTCGTCCGCAAGAGATTTGACGAAGGGGGGATTTTCAACGAGGATATAATTGTCCGGAGGGAATCTTACGGGACGGGAGCGTATTTTAAGCTGGACAAACTTTCCACGGAGGAGTTTCCCATGAGAGGGAGGGGGGGTATTTCATAGAGGGTGAGTCAGGTTTACCAGCATTATTTGAAAAACGATTAGAAATTAAATATAAAATAAACAGATCTTTGTGGATCTTTGTGAAGGTGGGGGTGGGAGTGCCTGATGCGTTAAAAGGTGCGTTTTCGTGCCCGAATTTTCTGACTTTGGGTAAGCTTTTAGATGAATACAGGAGGAGCTTTTCTTTTGTTGGTTTGGGGAGAAAGTTAGAAATTAACCTCTAATCTCCCTTCCTTCCCAGGAATATTCCAGGAATATGTATGCTTTGAGATGGTGGCTCCAGTGTTATTGCAGAAATGTTCTCCGTTTAACATAAACGATTACACTTATATGCTTACCGGTACAAAAGAGGGGAGGTTGGAGAGTATCATGAGTGTCACCAGGAAATTTCCCCGGAGGGTAGTGTTACCAGGACCTTTGTTTTCAGCTTCATTTAAACAGAAATACTTCTCGTTTTTTTTAATTATATAGATTTATCAATGTCTTATTGATTCTCGAGGGGGATCATTGTCTCCTGGCCCCACAGTCTGCTTACATGGGGAAAATCCTATGAAAATGATCTGTTCGAAGAACCAACATTAATAATAACAGTGAAATGCCCATATAATTTATTCTTGATAATCAAAGTCACCCCCTCCTGACAGATATTTGAAGGGGTGCACTTTTTTAGGGGTGGGTTATCATTTTCTAAGCATTGTTTTATGAATATTAATTTTAAATGTAAAAAAAAAGAAATTAAAAGAGGGGAGTAGTAGACATCTAAGAAGGCTTTAAACCAAATAATCTGTAGCAACAAACAGTAAGTAAAGAGCAACCCTTATATAAAAATCCCTAAAAAAGGGTACGTTCTGGATGGAAACTATGCAATATAATTCAACATGTTTGAGGAGCCCAAAGCCAGCACTTACACAATATGAAACTTCTTATTCTTCCAGGAGGACCCTGTATATGTCAATTGAAACGCATGGGGCTGCATGTGTCTGGGGCCCTGCAAGCTCGGACCCAGAAACAGAGTGAAACAAGTGTCGGGGCGTCCAGTCATAATCCAGCCTCTGCAGATGCAGAGGATGGGGATCTCAAAATTCTTGTCATCAAAACATCGGATTTCGACCAAACATGGTTGGAACTAAGTTGTACTGTCACAACTATTTTTTTTTTGGGGGGGGGGCGGGGGGCAACTTCCTCAAGACTATGTAGTGGATGAAGAAAATGGGAAAAGGATCCCTAAATTCCGGACTTTTGGATAAACAGCAGCACAAGTTGTCAGATTACCAACAAACTTGGTGGAAAGTAAGAGCAAGTATCCAGGTTGTCCATAGTAGGAGTCATAGTAGACCTGACACTTGTGCAAATAGGAAGAGTCTAGATGTTATTCAACAGGATATCTACTAACAGTTATTATCAAAACTCAATTAAATATTGTGGAAATTAAAAGGAAGCGCCCTACTAGATATTTTGGGGATCTAGACCAAGTATCCCCTTTGGGGGGAAGTAAAGAGAGAAAATCATGAATCCAAATTATGTGGACATCTACTAGAACGGGCTGCAAGATCATAGCCAAACTAGTTCGTAAGCAAGAGTAACTGTCCTAGTTATGCGTTTTGGGAATCTCGTACCCAATCTGGAATACACAGGAGGATTGGGTCCATAAACTCTTGTTACCAAGATCTTCAACAAAAAGGGTTGTTGGATTTTAATGTTGGAAAGTAAAAGCATATGCACTAGTTATGCCTTTTGCGATTCAAGACTTCATCCAACCATCATTAGGTAAGGAAAACTGAGTGCGTCGTAAATTCTTGTCATCAATACATCCAGCAGAAGGGGCTGTCAGATCTCAGCCAAACTTGGTCTTAAGTAAGAGCAACTGTTTTAATTCCTCAAAATATTCTATTACCGCATTAGAAGGAAAGCGCGGTTCCCTCCGGAGGGGAACACCTGATCATGACTATATTTTAGTAGTGTCAAAAAGCTAGACTCACAATTGTATCTTGATTTAGCTCTGCAGAAGCAAGAAGGGTAGTATTCAAAATCTAGTAATCGCTGTTCTGCGGAAGAACACTAACGGTTTTATGTTTTATTCCCATCCCGTGATCAGCTGTTTATAGCTCAGTAATGGTAATGGCTGGGAAGTAGAGTCGCTTATCAGGTACAGGGCCAGTACATTCACATCATCCGAACCTCTACCGAGAATTGTGACCGATCTCAATTGTAATAATTAATAACTAGTATCTTAGTTTTGCCTTTTGGGAATGCCTTTTGGCCCTAGACAGCCTTATTTTAAAGGGGGGATCGGAGATTCTCCAAAATCTTGTCACTGGTCATCTAACATAGGTGTCTATCGGATCTCAACCAAACTTCATTTGTAAGCACAAATAAGTGTCTTAATTGTGTCTTTTATGTGTCTAAACCCGTCCCAAACGCTGTAAGTGGAGGGGGTTTCTAAATTCTATTCATCAAGACCTTTACCAGTGAGGATTGTGAATTCTCACTCAAACTTGGAACGAAACAAGAGTGAGCGTCCTATTTGTGCATTTTGGGAGTTAGCAACTGGTTTGAATAATGTGGGAGCCCATAAATTCTTGTCATCAGGATATTTTCTTAAGAAGGCAGCTGGATTTCTACCATACTAAGCAGAAGAAACAATAAATGTTCTGATTATTTTATTTCAATGTGCGAGGTCATCCAACATCTGCATCAGAGGACGACAGGACGGTCCCTAAATTGTCTTCGTGAGTCCTCCTTTTACCAGCAGGAGACAACGTCAGATACAAACAAGAGTTGGTAGGAATAAGAGCAAGGCTCATGGTTGCGCCTTTTTATGATCTGAGCCAACCTCTGTGCGAGATGGGAGGGTAAAAATATCAAAATCTCGTTCTATTAACCAAATTAGTAGGGAAGGTGTTGTTGTTGAGTTGATTCAGCAAATTCTCGTCAACAGCTAAAGTTATGATGTCGACCTGTACATGCTCAATCAGACATTTTTGACGCAAGTGCAACATTCTTATGAGTTGGATCTATAACTAAATTTGACTAAATTTATTGACTAAATTGGCAAACGTGACTAAATTTGACTCATTGACTAAATTTGGTAATGCTTATCAGCCAGGACTTCTGTTGCTTCTTAAAATTTTCTAGTCATAACTGATGGACACTGTCGCTTGCACCACTCCGTATCTTTGACCCTTGGGCTCAGGCGTCAGTAGTAAAAATGTTTTAGGGAGGGGGTGAATTTTACAGACTAACTGGTTGTTTTTACCCACCAATTTGGGTAATATTATTACTAAAATAACTTCATTTTTTTACCGACTAAACCTGGCTTTCTTAAATTGATCTTACGTCATTTATTTCCATCAGTCTATTTACCTAATAAGAAAAAAACCGAGCCAGTAAAATAGCGGCACTTCACGCCACTATTTTATCGAGTGGCTGAAAACATTGGGGGCTTACCCCCACCGCCTAAATACGTGACATTCCTGCCCATGGGTCACAGTTACAACAACATTCTAGAGGGCTTTGCGCCGGCGGTCTAGTTACTAGAGATTTAGTTTGGGACAGTGATGATAAACTTCACCACTTACAAATTTGATAGACTTGCTTTATAATTTACATGATAAATACATATTGCCCTAGAAATTTGCTTTACAATTCCATTGGGTGTGCTGTTTAGCTTAAGCTGTCTCCGATATGCATACGCAAAAACTCCAAATTTGATTAAAAATAGCCGTTTAACGCAATTCATTCCAAAATGTTTAGAAAACAGATTTACGAGAGTCGGAATACTTTCCGGACAAATCCTGTTGTTTTTCCTTTTTACGACAGAAAGGATGAAACAAAGACAGAATTTAAACACCGACATTAAGTTTAAAAGCTATTTCGTTAAGTGACGGGAGACTCCGGTCAAAGATCTCCAAGGACTAAAAGTAAACGGCCATTTTGAGACTATGAAACGGCTATCTCAAGATCCTATCTCAAGGATAGGATCGATATACAAGACTTAAAAACTTCTGAAAGAGCTCGGCAAAAATCAAGTCAAGCGATAAAGTACAAAAACAAGATTATAAATTATTGAAGTACAGTGACATCATTTAGATTCGCTCTTCTTTTCATAATATTAAAATTAGCGAGGTTCTTCAATATAAAGTAAAGAGCAAACATGAAATAGGCAAAATTAGTTACCAAACGTAAAACGAGGGGCAATACTACGAATAAAGAACCGGAACTTAGACCCGACCAATGTCAGGAGAAAGTGCAAATTTAAAACAAAAATAAATAGGCCCCAATGTTGCCACCCCCTCAGAACGACCAAAAGGCTAGGTTGTCATTTGTACTTTACTGGAAGCTAATACACTGCTTAAATTGGTAGTTGTGTTTAGCCAATTGATTTTTCTATAAGGCAAAAACTACACCATGGTCCCAATTGTTATATATCGGAGAATTTCACTACTAACAGAGGCGGTGTTGTCGCACTTCAAAACGCCCGAAAGGCTAGTCGCAAGAGTTTCATGCTCGCTTTACTGAAACCTAAATAAATAAATTGAAGATTTTCTACGCAATTGAAAGGAATTAATATTTAAGGAAGAAACCACAGATAAAAAGTTATTACGAACTAAAATAATAAAATTAGTCGTAGCAAACTTACTGATATCGAAAAAAAAATCCTTGAAGTTTGAGCACTATTAATATTTTCAACATTATAATGAAAAGCTGGCAACATTTCTGTTAATTATGCTAATTCTCGTTCATTTTAAGTCTGGTCTCATTGTTTATTGAAATTTCTATGTTAGTTCAGCCTTCCTTTCTTCATTCATAGTAATTCCTGCTTATTTTTGATTTGATATTTAAAATAAGCTAATTTCTGTTCTTTTTAAGTTTTTGACTTGATCTTTCACTTTTATACAAAAACTTAGTATGTTAATACGGGGAGAACTATTGGCTAACTCCTCCCCCCCCCCCTCAGGGTTTATCATGTAAAACCAGCGGAGAATGTCACTAGAGAATTCATCTAAAAGGATAATTAAAGCACATTGCCGTCCTTTTAAATACACTAAACATATTTCTTTCTAATCTTATCTTTTTCCTCTTTAATTAGGCTATTTAATGTTGTTTGTGAGCAATTTAAGGACATCGAGCTTCATTGAAAAATTGAAAGATGGATTGGAGAGAAGGAATTGGAGAGAAGGCATAGAAACCTTAATGCGATTCGGCAGTATCTCTCAGTTATAGTCTAGCTGAAAAGCTGCCTTCCATATTCCTGACTCTTATATCATAGGCAGCGCAATAGCGCTGCCTAAGTAAAGAACGATGTTGGCACAATGTATTATTTTTTTTCATACCCGGGTACTTTGTATCGAACGAGTTGTCGTAGAAACTTCGAAAAGGGCTCATTCGATTGGAAATTGGAGTGGCTAGTGCCCTTTTTTTATAGTCGAAAGTGATTGAAGGGCAACTAGCCCCCCACGCCCATCATTCCCAAAAGGACATCCAATCAAAATTTTGAGATAGCCATTCTGTTCAGCGTTAGTGATTTCCAGATAGAAAATATATTTTTGAGGAGGACACTCCCCCATAACCCTTGAGGCAAGGGTTTTAAGTTATGCCCTGAGGGCATATGAGAACGATGTTGGCACAATGCATTATTTATTACTTTTTTCCTTTAGAGCAGGACACTTCGTATCGAAGAAATTGTCGTAGAAACTTAGAAAAGGGATCACTCATATGGAAATTGGACTGGCTTGTGCCCTTTTTAATAGTCAAAAGTGATTGGGAGGCACCCTTTCAACCCTTCCACGTCCACCATTTCCCCAAACACATCCAATCAAAATTTTGAGATAGCCATTTTGTTCAGCGTAGTTGATTTCCAGATAGAAATTATGTTTTTGAGAGGACATAAAAAACATAATTTTTTTGGGGGGTGGGGGGGGCATATAAGGTTTTTATAGAAGGTGTTGTCGTAGAAACTTCAAAAAAGGCTCATTCGATTGGAAATTCAAAGGGCTAGGGCCCCTTTTAATAGTAGAAAGTGATTGGAGGGCAACTAGCACCCCCTCCCCTATGCCCATCATTCCCCCAAACAAATCCAATCAAAATTTTGAGATAACCATTTTGTTCAGCGTAAGTGATTTCCAGATAAAAAATATGTCTTTGAGGAGGACACTCCCCCAGAGCCCTCGGGGCAAGGGTTTTAAGTTATGCCTTGAGGGCATATAAGAACGATGTTGGCACAAAGTATTATTTATTATTCTTTTTCCTTTAGAGCAGGGCGCTTCGTATCGAAGAAGTTGTCGTAGAAACTTTGAAAAGGGCTCAGTCAATTGGAAATTGGAGTGGCTTGTGCCCTTTTTAATGGTCGAAAGTGATTGGAAGACAACTAACACCCCTTCCACGCCCACCATTTCCCGAAACACATCCAATAAAAATTTTGAGATAGTAATTTTGCTCAGCGTAGTTGATTTCCAGATAGAAATTGTGTTTTTGAGGAGGACACCTCCACAGCATTCAGGGCAAGGGTTGTAAGTTATGCCCTGAGGGCATATAAGGTTTTTATAGAAGGCGTTGTCACAGAAACTTCAAAAAAAGGCTCATCCGATTGGAAATTCAAAGGGCTAGTGCCCTTTTTAATAGTCGAAAGTGATTAGAGGGCAACTAACACCCCTTTCACAGCCACCTTTTTCCCCAAACACATCCAATCAAAATTTTGAGATTGCCATTTTATTCAACGTAGTTTTAAGTTCTGTAAATTAGGTCTTTGAGGATGACAATCCCCTCACAGCCCTCAGGGCAAGGGTTGTAAGTTATGCCCAGGGGCATCTGAGGATTTTACAGAACTCGTTGTCGTAGAAACTTCAAAAAGGGCTCATTCGATTAGAAATTGAAATAGTCGAAAGTAATTGGAAGGCAACAAATACCCCTTCCATGCCCACCACTTCCCCAAACACATCCAATCAAAATTTTGAGATAGCCACTTTGTTCCACGCAGTATACAGTTCAGGAAATTATACCTTTGAGCAGGACACTCCCACCACAGTCTTCTGGGCAAAGGTTATAAGTTATGCCCTGGGGGCATATAAGTTTTTATTGAAATCTTTGTCGTAGAAACTTGAAAAAGGGCTCATCTAATTGGAAATTCAAAGGTCTAATGCCCTTTTTAAAAGTCAAAAGTGATTTGAGGGCAACTAACCCCTCTCTCTCGCCCACCTTTTCCCCAAACACATTCAATCAAAATTTTTAGATAGCCATTATGTTCAGCGTTGTTGATTTCCAGATACAAATTATGTTTTGAGGAGGACACTCCCCCAAAGCCCTCAGGGCAAGGACTGTAGGTTATGCCCTGGTGGCATATAAGGTTTATATAGAAAGTTGTTGTAAAAATTTCAAAAAGGGCTCGTTTGTTTGAAAATTGAAATTGCTCTTTTTAATAGTCGAAAGTGAGTGGAAACTAATTGACCCCCCTCTCACGCCCATCATTCACCCAAACACATCCAACCAAAATTTCGAGATAGCCATTTTGTTCAGCGTAGTTGAAAGTTCTGGAAATTATGTATTTAAGGATGACAAACCCCCCAGAGTCCCCAGGGCAAAGGTTGTAAGTTATGCCCTGGGGCATATAAGGTTTTTATAGACAGAGTTGTTGTAAAAACTTCAAAAGGGGCTCATTCAATTGGGAATTGAGAGGGATAGTGCCCTTTTTAATAGTCGAAAGTGATTAGAGGGTAACTAACCACCCTCTCACGTGCACCATTCCCCCAAACACATCCAATGAAAATTTTCGGATAGCCAGTGTGTTCACCGTAGTAGAAAGTTCTGAAAATTAGGTCTTTGAGGATGACTCCCCTCCCAGCTCTCAAGGCAAGGGTTGTAAGTTATGCCCTGGGGGCATATAAGGTTTTTATTGAAAGCGTTGTCCTAAAAACTTCAAAAGGGCTCATTTAATTGTAAATTGACAGGGCTAGTACCTTTTTTAATAGTTGAAAGTGATGGGAGAGCGACCAATGCCCTTCACACACCCACCATTTCCCAAAACATATCCAATCAAAATTTTGAGATATCCATTTTGTTTAACGTAGTTGAAAGTTCTGAAAATTATGTTTTAGAGGATGACAACCACAATCACAGGCCTTAGAGTAAGGGTTGTATTTTGCGCCCTGGGGGCATATAAGGTGTTTATAGAAAGCGTTTTCGTAGAAGCTCAAAAAGGGTTCATTCGATTGGAAATCGAAAGGCCTAGTGCCCTTTTTAATAGAAAGTGATCGGAAGGTTTGACATTTTTATAGTAAAGATCGATGTGGGTATAATATGTGATTTTTTTTTTTTTTTTGGTTTCCATACCAGGGCACTTCGTATCGAAAGAGTTGTCGCAGAAACTTCGAAAAGGGTTCATTCGATTGGAAATTGGAGTGGCTAGTGCTCTTTTTAACAGTCGATAGTGATTGGAGGGCAACTAGCCCCCCCCCCCACGCTCATCATTCCCTCAAACACATCCAATCAAAATTTTGAGATAACTTCTTTGTTCAGTGTAGTTGATTTCCAGATAGAAAATATGTTTTTGAGAAGGACACTCTCCCACAACCCTCGGAACGATGTTGGCATAATGTATAATTTATTATTTTTTTCCTTTAGACCAGGGCACTTCATATCGAAGAAGTTGTAGAAACTTCGAAAAGGGCTCATTCAATTGGTAATCGGAGTGACTTGTGCTCTTTTTTTAAAGTCGAAAGTGATTGGAAGGCAACTAACCACCCTTCCACGCCCACCATTTCCCAAAACACATCGTATCGAATTTTTGAGATAGCCGTTTTGTTCAGCGTAGTTAATTTCCACATATAAATTATGTTTTTGAAGAGGATACTCCCCCACAGCCCTCAGGGCAAGGGTTGTAAGTTATGCCCTGGGGGCATATAAGGTTTTTATAGAGGGCTTTGTCATAGAAACTTCAAAAAAGCCCTCATTCGATTGGAAATTCAAAGAGCTAGTGTCCATTTTAATAGTCGAAAGTGATTGGAGGAAAATTAACCCCCCTCTCACGCCCACCTTTTCCCCAAACACATCCAATCAAAATTTTAAGATAGCCATTTTGTTCAACTTAGTTATAATTTCTGGAAATTAGTTTTTGAGAATGACAACCCCCCCCCCCCAAAGCCCTCAAGGCAAGGGTTGTAAGTTAGGCCCTGGGGGCATATAAATTTCTATAGAATGCGTTTTCGTAGAAACTTCAAAAAGGGCTCATTCAATTGGAAATTCAAATGGATATTGCCCTTTTTAATAGTCGAAAGTGATTGGAAGGCAGCTAACACCCCTTCCACTTCCACCATTTCCCCAAACTCATTCAATCAATGTTTTGAGATAGCCTTTTTGTTCCACGCAGTTTAAAGTTCAGAAAATTATATCTTTGAGCAGGAGACTCCCCCCATAGTCTTCAGGGCAAGGGTAATAAGTTATGCCCTGGGGTCATGTAAGTTTTTATTGAAATCTTTGTCCTAGAAACTTGAAAAAGGGCTCATTCGATTGGAAATTCAAAGATCTAGTGCCTTTTTCAATAGTCGAAAGTGATTTGATGGCAACTAACCCCCCTCTCAGGCCCACCTTTTCCCCAAACACATCCAATCAAAATTTTTGGATAGCCATTTTGTTCAGCGTTGTTGATTTCCAGATACAAATTATTTTTTTGAGGAGGATACTCCCCCACAGCCCTCACGGTAAGGGTAGTAAGTTATGCCCTGGGGGCATATAAGGTTTTTATAGAAAGTGTTGTCGTAGAAACTTCAAAAAAGTCTCATTCGACTAGAAATTCTAAGGGCTGGTGCCCTTTCAAATAGTCAAAAGTGATTGGAGGGCAATTAACCCCCCTCTCAAGCCCACCTTTTCCCCAAACACATCCAATCAAAATTTGAAGATAGCCATTTTGTTCAATGTAGTTGAAAGTTTTAGAAATTAGGTCTTTGAGGATGACAACCCCCCCCACAGCCCTCAAAGCAAGGGTTGTAAGTTATGCCCTTGGAGAATATAAGGTTTTTATAGAACGCTTAGTCGTAAAAACAAAAAGGGCTCATTTGATTGGAAAATTTTTAAATCACTTCAGAGGGCTGGTTCCCATTCAAATAGTCAAAAGTGATTGGAGGGCAATTAAACCCCCTCTCACACCCACCTTTTCCCCAAACACATCAAATCAAAATTTTTGGATAGCCATTTTATTCAACGTAGTTGAGATTTTTTGGAAATTAGGTCTTAAAGGGTGACAACCCATCCCTCCCCACAACCGTCAGGGCAAGGGTTGTAAGTAATGCCCTGGGAGCATGTAATGTTTTATAGAAAGCGATGTTGTAAAAATATCAAAAAGGGCTCATTCAAATGAAAATTGAAAGGGCTAGCGCCCTTTTAACAATCGAAAGTGAATGAAAGGCAACTGAACAGTAGTAACCTAGGTGCTGATTTCACACCTACATTCACAATTACAAGAATATACAGTAGTTTCACACCTACATGAATATACAGGGTGGTTTCACGTGCACATTGCAAAAAAGCTGGCAAACCTATAAAGTGGTCAAACACGTTTTGAGAATATAGTCGAGATTGTATAAGACAACCTGACTGGTTTTTTGCTATTGATATCAATTGCACCATAATATACATGTTCCTTCCACGTGCGCATTGCAAAAAGCGAGCAGTACGAGCGGGGATTCCCCACTGGTTCCTGAAGTCTAGCTTGTTACATAAGTTTGCTAACATTTGCGAATTAGATCGTATGAAGGAGGAGAAAAAAAGTGTTAAACTGATTATCAGTTAAGGTAACCCCGAAGGGCTTGTTAACTCAGGCAATTTGAGACAACATAAATCTATGAAAATGGTTAATGATGATAGAATGACATTGTGAGTTGTCGTAGCTCCACCTCTCCGATGTGTTCTGTATAATACACAAGTGGTGTTTGAACAGTGTTGTCAATTTAAAATAGGGTCTAACGTTATAGTATACTAAAAAGTTGATATTAAGAGAGATGTAGATGACAAGAAAAGAATTTTAATAATGAAATTCAGAATAAACCTTAGAAATCCTTGCAAATCAAGTAGTAAGGTGTATGTGAGTACGAACCATCAAAGATCATGAGCACCAACGACCCTAACCACCAGAGACCTCAACCCCCAAAGGTCACCTATCCCCAAACTCGAAGGGTGCCCCCTCCCCTCCAACTTTTCGGACCCCTCCCCCCTCTTTTTAACTTTCTTTTTTTATTATTTTTTTAACATGATATATTTTTTTCAACTTTTTTTTTTACATGTCTGCGAATGAGATCCCTTGGTCCCCCAAAGAGCCCCCAAAAAAACTCCCCAACTTTTTTTTACCTCCATTTTTTAATACTTTTTTATTTGCGCATTTGAGATATAGAAGGGCCCCCCAAGTTTTTGGCTCCCCCTCCCACCAGTAGTGTTTTGTTGTAGTCTACCTTCCCACAGTTACATTCTCTTGATTTTTTCAAAGTTCATTTTGGATTTATTTCGTTGAAATGCAAGAGTTGAAATATTTCAGGAGTGTTTTGTCGTGGTTTACCCTGTCATAACTAAATTCTCTTGATTTTTCAAAGTTCATTTTTGGATTTCTTTCATCGAAATGCAAGAGTTGGAGTATTTCAGTAGTGTTTTGTCGGGGTTTACCTTGTCACAGTTACATTCTCTTGACTTTTCAAAGTTCATTTTGGATTTCTTTCGTTGAAATGCAAGAGTTGGAGTATTTCAGTAGTGTTTTGTCGTGGTTTACCCTGTCATAGTTATATTCCCTTGATTTTTCAAAGTTCATTTGTATTTCTTTCGTGAAATGCAAGAGTTGGAATATTCAAAGTTCATTTTGGATTTCTTTCGTTGAAATGCAAGAGTTAGAGTATTTCAGTAGTGTTTTGTCGTGGTTTACACTGTCATAGTTACATTCTCTTGATTTTTCAAAGGTCATTTGAATTTCTTTCGTGAAATGCAAGAGTTGGAATATTTCAGTAGTGTTTTGCTGTGGTTTACCTTGTCACAGTTACATTCTCTTGATTTTTCAAAGCTCATTTTGAATTTCTTTCGTTGAAATGCAAGAGTTGGAATATTTCAGTAGTGTTTTGTTGTGGTTTACCCTGTCATAGTTACATTCTCTTGATTTTTCAAAGTTCATTTGAATTTCTTTCGTGAAATGCAAGAGTTGGAATATTTCAGTAGTGTTTTGCTGTGGTTTATCTAGTCACAGTTACATTCTCTGGATTTTTCAAAGTTCATTTTGGATTTCTTTCGTGAAATGCAAGAGTTGGAATGTTTCAGTAGTGTTTTGTTGTGCTTTACATTGCCACAGTTACATTCTCTTGATTTTTCAAAGTTAATTTTGGATTTCTTTCGATAAAATGCAAGAGTTGGAATATTTCAGTAGTGTTTTGTCGTGGTTTACCATGTCACAGTTACATTCTCTTTATTTTTCAAAGTTCATTTTGGATTTTTTTCGTTGAAATGCAAGAGTTGGAATATTTCAGTAGTGTTTTGTCGTGGTTTACCCTGTCATAGCTACATTCTCATGATTTTTCAAAGTGCATTTGAATTTCTTTCGTGAAATGCAAGAGTTGGAATATTTCAGTAGTATTTTGCTATGGTTTACCTTGTCACAGTTACATTCTCTTGATTTTTCAAAGTTCATTTTGAATTTCTTTCGTTGAAATGCAAGAGTTGGAATATTCACTTTTATAACTTTTATAATCACTTTTATAACTTTAAGAAATCGAAATTTTTTTAAGATTCTAAGAAATAAATATCATCTAATAGAAATTTTGAGATAGCCGTTCTATTCAAAACAGTCTAAATATCATATAACATGGCTTTTGGGGTTGAAACAACCCCCCACAGACAAGGGGCAAGAATTTTAAGTTATGTCCAGGGGTATTAAAGGTTTTTATGGAAGGGATGGTTGTTTAAGTTTAGAAAAGGCTTTGTCTTTCACCCTGAAAAAGACTATGTCAATATAAAACGAACAGAAATTAATTAAAAAAAAAACTTTTCCACAAAATAAGTTTTTCAAAAAAAGTAAAGAGCTCCATTAAACCAAAACTGAACAAAAATAGAACCAAATTATGTACCAAGCATACAACTACCACAAATCGGTATCAAGAAATAAATGAAACACAAAACAAACAGAAATTAAAATAAGTCAAACTCAAAACGAGCAGAAATTTATATGAGTAGGGTTCTAAACCCCATGCGTTCTGAAAGCTAGAATATAATTTGTATTTTACAGGAAAAAAGTTCAAATGAATTTACTGAAAAAACTGTGTATGGTCAGTTTAATGAACAAAATAGAATCAAATAATCTACCAGGCATACAACTACCACAAATCAGTGTCAATAAATAAATGAAATCCAAAACAAACAGAAATTAAAATATGTCAAACTCAAAACGAGCAGAAATTAATCTGAGCAGGGTTCTAAACCCTATGCTTTCTAAAAGCCAGAATATAATTTGTACTTTATTCATTTTTTTTTTAATGTTTTCACTTTTATAACCTTAAGAAATCAAAAATTAATTAAGATTTTATGGAATATGTATCAGCTTATGTACATTAACCAGACAATGCATATTTTTTTCAGTAAATTCATTTGAAAGTTTTTCAAATCTTTAATGAAAACGTTTGACACTAAGAGCTCAAAAACTTATTCTATGGCCAAAAAAATTCATTCATAATTAATTCTATTTCTAGGAATAACCTTGAAAGCAGTGGCGTTGTTTCAGGCGGACAATGATTTGGAGAAAAAATGATTCTATATCATGCTCTTGACTTTTCAGATGGAGATCCCTCTTGCCCCCCCCAATAAATTGTTGGAGCTACATCCCTGCTTGATAGCTCCGATTCAACTTTGTAATTCCCAGTAATTTTAACATGACAGCTAATGAGGTAATTTTTAACATGAGAAGAATTATTATTGTAAGTTAGTCATCTTCCGAGCTTAAGTTATCATTACACGCCCACACATGTATGTATTTATAATTAGTCAAGAAAATGTGTCAAAAACGGTATTAATTTTTTTTTCATTTTAATTTTTAAATTGTGTTTTTATTCTTCATTTAAAGAATTTTCATTCAAAATTTTCAAGGGAAATGCTACATTTTCGTCTAATTTACTACGGTGCAAAAAATAAGCAAAGCTAGTTCATTAGATTCGGCGCGTTTTTCGTCAATAAAAGCTTAGAAATTAATAATTTGATGAGTCCAAAGACAATCTATCCTTCAGAAATACTTTAATTGCTTAAGGTACTATCTATAGGTTTAGGTGTTTTCTCTTGGAAAATTCTCCAACCCCACTAAGAATACTTCCTGAGAAAAATTACACCTTCCCCCAGTCATAGTTGAAAATAATTTTTTAATTTAATTTCGACTTTTTTTTTCACCAACACGTGATGTAAACAAGACTCAATTTGAATAGGGTTCTAAACACTATGCTTTCTAAAAGCTAGAATATAATTTGTAGTTTACTAAAAAAAATCAAATGAATTTACTGAAAAAAAAATATCTGCATTGTCAGTTTAATATAAATATGCAGATATTTATTCCTTAAAATCTTAATTAATTTTTTATTTCTTAAAGTTATAAAAGTAAAAACATTAAAAATATTTTTTTAAAAGAATTGTTTTTCCAGAAATATTTCATTTTCTATTTTTGAAAACTTTCTTTAAAAACGTTAATTGCCCCAAGCGTATAACTTACGACCCTTGTCACGAGGGCTATAGGGGAGGGTTGTATAAGATTTTGAGCTCTTAGTATGAAACGTTTTCAGTAAAATACTGAAAAAATTCAAATCAATTCACTGAAAAAATATGCATCGTCAGTTTAATGTACATATGCTGATATTTATTTAATAAAATCTTAATTAATCTTTTATTTATTATGGTTATAAAAGCGAAAAATTTGAATAAAGTACAAATTATATTCTGGCTTTTAGTAAGCATAGGGTTTAGAACCCTACTCAGATTAATTTCTGCTCGTTTTGAGTTTGATATATTTTAATTTCTGTTTGTTTTGGGTTTCCTTTATTTATTGATACTGATTTGTGGTAGTTGTATGCTTGGCAGATTATTTGATTCTATTTTGTTCATTAAACTGACCATACACATTTTTTTCAGTGAATTCATTTGAATTTTTTTCAGTAAAATACAAATTATATTCTAGCTTTCAGAACGCATGGGTTTTAGAATCCTATTCATACTTTTTTCTGCTCGTTTTGAGTTTGACTTATTTTAATTTCTGTTTTTTTTTGGGTTTCATTTATTTATTGATACTGATTTGTGGTAGTTGTATGCTTGGTACATAATTTGATTCAATTTTTGGTTTAATGGAGTTCTTTACTTTTTTTGAAAAACTTATTTTGTGGAAAAAGGTTTTTTAATTAATCCTAATAAATACCTTCTGACAACTTTCAATGTACTCCGCTTCCAACTTAACACTTCTGGTACATCAATATTTGGAAATGAAACAGACTATCAACATTTTCCTATGTTATGAAGGGGACTCGTTAAAATCATTAGAAATTAACATGAACATTACCAGGAGCAAATTTTCAGGAATTTTGGCCACCTCAGTCACTAGAACTTTGGTATAATGTATCGTTTGTGTCACTTTAAGGGACATTGTACCTATTATTTTGTTTATCATTTCTCTCACTACGTCGAATCCTTCCTCTTTTAGTTAAATTAAATAAAAAAAACAAGTTTTTTAAACTGAAAGTAAGGAGCGACATTAAAACTTAAAACGAACAGAAATTATTCCGTATATGAAAGGGGCTGTCCCCTCCTCAACGCCTCGCTCTTTACGCTAAAGTTTTTTATTGTTTTAAAAAATAAAGTTGTGAGACAGAGTCAAACTTTAGCGTAAAGAGCGAGGCGTTGA
>JAQQPU010004990.1:18082-30220 GCA_029168905.1 Artemia sp. Kazakhstan ARC1039
ACATTTTTGTAGATAGGAGCTTGAAACCTCTACAGTAGGGTTCTCTGATACGCTGAATATGATGGTGTGATTTTCATTAAGGTTCTATAACTTTTAGGGGGTCTTTCCCCCTTTTTTCGAAAATCAGCCAAATTTTCTCAGGCGCGTAACTTTTGATGGGTAGCACTAAACTTGATGAAAGTTATATATTTGAAATCAGCATTGAAATCTGATTCTTTTGATATATCTATTGGTATCAAAAACCCGTTTTCTAGAGTTTCGGTTACCATTGAGCCGGGTCGCTCCTTACTTACAGTTCGTTACCACGAACTGTTTGATTTCTTTTTACTCTCTTTCAATTTCTTCTTTTTATTCAATTTTATTAAGAAATATCGGTTCTTGCTAATTAAGCAAAACACACTCAGAAAAGCGGTTTCACAGCCACAAAGACAAGTGACGAGTCATAGAATACATTGGATTTGTATAATTTGGGCTATATATTTGCACATCGGAGGGGGTGGGGGTTATGTTAGGTTAGGGGCACTGTCCAAATACTTTACCCTCCCCCCCCCATACTTTGCAGATATATAGCCCAAATTATGTTACTATAGAAACTAAAGGTTATATGAAGATTATATTTCATTAGGATTAATCTAACTTCACTTCGTTTTGTTTCGTTTCATTAACAAGTACCGAAATATCTAACTATAATTAATATTCTTCTTCTGCTTTCATTTCTAATTGTGTAAACTATATTTAACATCAGTATTTTCAGTCACTTCGTACATTCTTCTGTCCTTCCTGGTTAATTCAGCATTTCACTTCATTGGATTCGGGCACACAATTAAGCAAATAAGTTCAACTTTTAAACTATATCACATGACAACCTTGGACTTTTAACGTATTTCTTGGTATAACATATGCATGCGGTGTGGCCATAAACAAAGTAAATAAATAATAAAAAAAGGAAAAAAATTGCGAAGCCAAACTGAATAAGCGTAAATCCATTTTCTCGTTTTAGAAACGACACATTCTTTCCAATACATTACAAATTTAATTTGTGCGTTAATTAGTACATAAAAATTCAGAATTGATATAGACAACAGTAGGAAAGGCAATCTGATTCCATATATCTTAAAAAAACAAAATAACAAGCATAAGAAAATCGTTCGATTTTCGTGCCTTTCGAAGAGCTAAAATCATACAAGCAAAGCCTTTGATTACAGAAGTAAGCCCTCAGAAGTTTGATGACCAAAATATATAGAGGAGCTAATATATCTAAGGGGGCTAATCAGACAAAGAGAGCGGATGTAATATGAGTCTGTTAAAACTACAGAATGAAAACAACAGCCTAATAATAAATATGCAGTCAAAAATAACCAGTTTCAGTGCATTTTGAACTCTAAACCCGTGATTACCAACATGGGACACATGTGGCAACGGCTGGGCAGGGCAATATTTTTGTGGTTCATAGGCTGGACCTGCCCCCTTCGGCCGATTATACTTTAGGTAGGTGATTTTGAAAGAAATTATGTGATTGATGTGACATTCTTCTGTATTAAAAGAGCGAAAACGAAACATGATAGGGCTGCAATGACGTCATATACTCTATAAAAGGTTATGTATCCAGACAATATTTTCCATTAGTATAAAATATGCCGAGAGGACATACCGAAAAAAGGCACTAAGTTAGGTTTGACCTTTTAAGCTTCCTTCACGTGAATACACAAAAAATTTCTAATAACAAAATTTAAAGATCACGAGGTGGGGGGGGGGGTCCCAGGATTTTATAAATGCTTAGGTGGGACACGGTTCAAAATTGGCTGGGAACCACTGCTCTAGACGAAAATAGTCGCAAACAAAGTTAAGATGGAAATATCTTTTTTCGTTTTAAATGGTTTTAAAGAACGGCACTAATTAAAGTTCCAGACAAACAATTTTTGTCACAGCAACCAATTTAGATAAGAGCTGTAGAGCAGAATAATAGCAAGTCAAAGGAAATGAGATAAGCCTCTCTTAAATATTGATTAGAACGGAAAAAACTACTCTCGAAACAATGCTATTGTGGAAGCCTTCAGAAATTACGAATTCTCCTGACGATCTTTTTGTTTTCAGGAACTCATCAATCTAATAACGCATACAAAGTTACCACGCAAACAACATTATGAAAAGTCCCGAGATTCAGTTCAACGATGTCAATCATGAGAATGTACTTACACAACCCCTAATAATGTCTTCCTGTTAAAAACCTACGGTTCGGTGTTAAAGTCCTACGGTTCGAAAATGAACGAGCTCATGACCACAAATCCAGCCGGTTACTATAAAGGAATGCGGCTTCTCACAGGCTCGTCTGTAAGGCAAAGCGTATAAGACGAAGCTGGGAATAAGCTCGACACAAACGCTATTAATAATTATTTACTAGCATTTGCATTAGCAATTCACCGATTTCCAGTGTTCCCCCCTTGTCTGTTCCATCTGAAATACGTATGATTTTCCCTCACGAAGTTGTAAAGGTTCTTGAGAGACTTGACCCCAATAAGGGACTTTACCCGACATTCCAGGAAACCTCCATAAATGAAACGTAGCCTTTCTAGCTCAGCCTCTGTCGGCCTTTTCAAATCAGTGTCTGTTGAATGCTACCTTTCCGGATGATTTAAAAAAAGCAGTCGTAACGCTAATACCTAAAGTTTTCGAATCCAAAAGGGGAGAGTGTAAAAGTATCTAAAGTTTCGAACATTTTCTAAAGAAATGGTTACTAGAAGATTTCTATGATAAAAAGTCGGTCCCTGTCAGTATGGATTTATCAAAGAATCTAGATCAGTACATTATCTCATCAAAATTGTGGAAGAAGCCCTGGAGCATCTAGAAAATAAAGATGCATTTGTAGAAATATTGCAAGCAGACTTAGAAAAAGGTTTTCGACAAATCAAGCCATCCGGATATTCTTGACAAATTTTAGAGCCTTTTTAGTTCGGATAGTTTATCGTTTTTCACACGGACGGCAACATTGTGTTAGTGCTGGTGGGATTCAGTCGGATTTTCTTGAGCTTTTCTGTGGAATACCCCAAGGTACCAAAACGGGACCTTTTTTTGTTTTTAATACGTTGTAACAAAATTGCGACTTGGCATGAAAACAGAGCCAAGTTTGCAGATGATTTATGATTGCTGAAATTTCAGAAGCTAGAATCCCTGATTAGTGTAGAACGCATAATTCGCCGTTTGGACGCTGACTGCGAAGAAAAATGGCTTTCAATTAATAGGAAAAAGTCAGCACTTATGTGAGAGTCTCGTTTTTGAAAAAAGAAGTTCCTAGTCAAAGTGATATAAATGTGTCAACTGTAGATAATATGACAATTTTAATTGTGACTTTTAATTCAAAAATGTAATGGATGGATCATATAAATAATAGTACTTAGAAGGTGAATATAGGGTTGCCTAATCTAGGTACAATTCGACGATTCGGATTCAGTAGTTTTTTATTGTTGAATTTTTACAAACTGTACATTCTGAGTATTTTAGAGTATGCTTGTCCTGTGTGGTATCCGGGGCTAAGTAAAGAGCAAAGAAATGACCTTGAGAATGTGCAGGAACGAGCTACCCGTGTGATATAAGGTCCGGAATTCACCAGTTATGATGATAGCCTTAAAATCCTAGGCCTAGAAAGACTTGATGCCAGGCGACACCAGCTTACAATGGCCTTTGGAAAGAAGCTCTTGGAGTCGAGCAAGCATCGAGGCTTGCTCCCCGAACCAGCACGAAAAGGGTATCAAACAGTTCGTGGTAACGAACTGTAAGTAAGGAGCGACCCGGCTCAATAGTAAGCGAAACTCTAAAAAACGGGATTTTGATACCAACAGATATATCAAAAGAATCAGATTTTAATGCTGATTTCAAATATATAAGTTTCATTAAGGTTAGTTCTACCCATCAAAAGTTACACCCCCGATATAATCTGGCTGATTTTCGAAAAAAGGGGAAAAGACCCCCTAAAAGTTATAGAACCTTAATGAAAATCACCAGCAGATTCAGCGTGTCAGAGAAGCTTACTGTAGAGGTTTCAATCTTCTATCTGCAAAAACGTGGAATTTGGTATTTTTCGCCACAAAAAAGATCATGGATACGTGTTTTTTTTCTTCAGGGGTGATCGTATCGACCCAGTTGTCCTAGAATATCGTGGGAGGGCTCACTGGAACGGAAATTAAAAGTTCTAGTGCCCTTTTTAAGTTACCAAAAAAATGGACGGCACCTAAGCCCCCTCTCACGCTCATACTTTCCCAAACTCACCCGATCAAAATTTTGAGATATCCATTTTGTTCAGCATGGTCAATGGTATTATCAGTATGGTATTATATTTTGTGTCTCATTTAACTCATGTTATTTGACATAATAAATTCGTATCGTATCATAAAAACGCATATCTGCAGCATTCTATCTCGTCTAAAGACAGATAGCTAAAGGTAAAACACGAATAGGTCATGTGCGCCCTACATCGCCTGGAGCTCCTGGGTTCGTTGCAAGTATAATATGAAATTGCAATGCAAAAAAAAAAAATCCGATTTTCGTTTATGAAATTATCAAGTTGAACACTATCAGAAAATCTAATGCAATACAAACAAGAATTTCTTGCATTGGAGAAGAACCCGACGCCATTACCTGTTTTGGTAGAATCTTTTTAACGAATCTCAACAATCTTCTTGGTGGTTACCATTCAACTAAGCCTAGACAACCAACATTAAAGAGTAAAAAAAACTTCACCTAAATTATCACACTAGGTGGGCACATCCTACCTTCTGGCAAAAACGGGCCTAAACAACTCAAAAATAGCTGGAGAACATATGTCACTGAATTTTCAAGCATGAAAACACACATGCATGTCTTCTCCACAAGTATCAGAAATATTTGACTCCCAAAATAATCTAGTAACATAATCAGAAAGAACACAATATAAAATCATTCGACATTTTTTTTTACATATCTCGAGAGACTCGGTTTTCTCTAAAAAGAAAGGTTTTTCTTTTCAGAATAAAAACGTATAACCTATACGACACAAATAACACACAAAATGAGTAACACGTAAGGCAAAATACCGGAAAATTCTCTACGAGCTTTACAGCCAAAACCATTAGGATGACAATTTGGATTCAGGTACAACAAACGACTTCAAACAGTCCCAACAACATCCAAAATATATTTCTATTTGAAGATACTGAGTGGAAACAATACCAATTATGTGTGAACTTCACTGAATTGATACAGAATTAAGTGAATGAAATATACTACAGAAGATGTTCAAAATACAGAAGATGCATGATACTGTTCAAAATATTCTTTAAAGTGACCACTACTTCCACATTCTCGGCTTTTTGTATACCCTATCCCTGCTTGCTAAAGCTTAAAAATGAGTAACTGGCATATTTCATGCGTTGGCGCTACGCAGATTTTTAAAAAAAGAAGCCAAATTGAAGATCGAATTTCGAAGACCGAAACTAAGAAACACGAAAAAATTAGATGGTTCTTTATCCCACGAAAAAAGACATTTTCTGGGAATCCCGTGAAAGGAGTCCAGGGTGCAGATTCACTGTTTTATTATTATTAATTTAAAAAAAAACTTTCCGAACAAGAAGTTTTTCAAAGAAAAGTAAAGGCCATTTTAAACTTAAGATCAGCAGATACAAATACCTGTTAAAATTCAAACTCAAAAAGACCAGAAATTACTATTAAAGAATAAATGAAACTCAAAACGAACAGAAATTAAAATAAACAATCATAGCAAAAAAACATACAACAAGTAATATTATAAATGAATAAATAAATCTTAAAGCGAGTAATGCTTAAATTGAATATGCAAATCGATCTTAAAACAAAATAAAAATATTATGCTATTGAAGTATAAATAAAACCCAAAACGAACAGAAACTAAATAAACAATCAATGCAAACAAACATACAACAGATACTAATTAAAATGGATAAATAAATCTTAAAACGAGTGAACCTAAATTGAATATGCAAATCAAGCTTGAAACGAACACAAATCACCACAAACAAGAGTTTGGGTATGACCTCCTTCTCTCACTGTAAAAGTCTAAAACCTATTGCGTGCTCTTTGAACTATTTTTAACAAAATGGCTATCTCAAAATTATTATAGAATGCATTTGGGGTAAAAGGAGCGGGAAGCATACTTGCTCTCTGATCTCTTTTGACTATTAAAACTGAACTAGAACTTTCAATCTCCAATCAAATGAACCCTCTGTGAAGTTATACATAAAATCCTTCTATAACAGCTATATATGCCCCCCCCGGGCATAATTTACAGCGCCTACCCCAGGCCCTGAAGGATCGGGTCGACCCCGGAGTTTTCGTTATATGATCTTTGAACGATTTTGAAAAAAATTGCTCTCTCAAAGTTCTTATCGGAAGGGTTTTAGGAAAATAGAGCGTGAGGGAGGGGGGGGGCTAGTTGCCCTCCAATCTCTTGACTCTTAAAAAGTGAACTAGAAATTTCAATTTCCAATTACATGAGCCCTCTTTGGAGTTTATACGAGCATCCCTTCCATAAGCACCAAACATGCTCCTAAGGCATAACTTACAACTTCTGGACCCTGGGAGTTGTGTCGACACCAGTGTTTTTGTTATATGATCTTTAAAATATTAAAAAAAAACGGCTATCTTATAATTTTTATCGGATGTATTTGGGAAAAAAGGGCGTGGTGGGGGGGCTGGTTACCCTCCGATCTCTTTTAACACTTAAAAATTGAACTAGAAATGTCAATTTCCAATCAAATGAGCCCTCTCTGAAGTTTATACGAGCATCCC
This sequence comes from Artemia sp. Kazakhstan ARC1039, assembly GCA_029168905.1. Classification (NCBI taxonomy): domain Eukaryota; kingdom Metazoa; phylum Arthropoda; class Branchiopoda; order Anostraca; family Artemiidae; genus Artemia; species Artemia sp. Kazakhstan ARC1039. The sequence continues at coordinate 24,878 of JAQQPU010004990.1, forward strand.
TTCCATCCCAACCATATATGCCCCCAGAGCATTACTTACAACCCCTGCCCCCGGGCCCAGGAGGCTTAACTTACAGCGCATGCCCTCGGGCCCTGGGGGATTGTGTCGTTCCCAGAGTTTTCTTTATATGAAATTTGAACTATTTTGAAAAAATGGCTAACTTAGTTCTTATCGGTAGGTTTGAAAAAAAAGGACGTGGAGGGGGGGCCTAGTTCCCCTCCAATCTATTTTGACTTTTAAAAAGTGAACTAAAACTTTCAATTTCCAATCAAATGAGCCCTCTTTGAAGTTTATACGGGCATCTCTTCCATAAGATCCATATATGCCCCCAGGGCATAACTTACAAAGCTTGCCCTTGGGCCCTGGGGGCTTGTGTCGATCCCAGGGTTTTGTTATATGATCTTTGAACTATTTGTAACAAATTGGCTATCTCATAATTTTTATCGGATGCATTTGGGAAAACCGGCGTAAGAGGGAGGGAGGGCAGGTTACCCTCCAATCTCTTTTAGCACTTAAAAACCGAACTAAAACTTTCAATTTCTAATCAAATGAGCCCTCTCTGAAGTTTATACGAGCCGCCCTTCCATAAGAACCATATATGCCCCCAGAGCATTACTTACAACGCCTGCCCCCGGGCCCTGGGGGCTTAACTTACAATGCATGCCCTCGGGCCCTGGGGGGTTGTGTCGACCCCAGAGTTTTCTTTATATGGTCTTTGAACTATTTTAAAAAAATGGCTATCTCGAAGTTCTTATCAGATGGGTTTGAAGAAAAAAGGGCATGGAGGGGGAGGTCTAGTTTCCCTCCGATCTCTATTGACTCTTAAAAAGTGAACAAGAACTTTCAATTTCCAATCAAATGAGCCCTCTTTGAAGTTTATACGAGCATCTCTTCCATAAGAACCATACATGCCCCCAGGGCATAACTTAACACGCCTGCCCTCGGGCCCGGGGACTGTGTCGACATAGGAGTTTTTATTATAACAAAAGAACTTTTTTTTTAACAAAATGGCTATCTCAAAATTTTTATCTGATGCAATTAGGAAAAATAGCTTGGGGGGGGGCTAATTGCCCTCCGATGTCTTTTGCTTCTAAAAAGTGAACTAGATCTTTTAATTTCCAATCAAATGAGCTCTCTCTGAAGTTTTTACGAGTATCCCTTATATAAGGACCATATTTGCCCCCACGGCATAACTTACAACGCCTGCCCTCGGGCCCTGGGGGCTTATATCGACCCCAGAGTTTTTGTTATATGATCTTTGAATTTTTTTTAACAAAATGGCTACCTCAAAATTATTATCGGATGTATCTGGGAGAAAAAGGGGGTGGGGGAGAGCTAGTTGCCCTCCGATCACTTTTGACTCTTAAAAAGGGCACTAGAACTATCGACTTCCAATCGAATGAGCCCCCTTTGAAGTTTATACGACGACCCCTTCCATATGAAGTCCCTCTGGGAAAAAAAAATAATAATAATAAAATTTTGGAGTCGTATGGACTTCACTATAGGCAACGCTATAGCATTGCCTCTGATTATTATTAAATAAAAAAACAAGTTTTTTAAACTGAAAGTAAGGAGCGACATTAAAACTTAAAACGAACAGAAATTATTCCGTATATGAAAGGGGCTATCTACAAACTAACTTACGTAACGAACTTCTATATTCGTATATTTTTCTTCTGGCAAAAAATACAAAGTTGCAGATTTTTGCAGATATGAGCTTGAAACCTATGTAACAGGGTTTTCTGATACGCTGAATCTGACGGTGTGATTTTCATTAAATTTCTTTCACTTATAGGGGATGTTTCCCCCCTCTTTAAAAAATCGGGTAAATTTTCTCAGGCTCATAGCCTTTGATGAGTAATACTAAACTTAATAAAATTTATATATTTAGAATCAGCATTATAAACACATTCTTTTGATACATTTATTGACATCAAAATTCCATTTTTAAAAGTTTCGATTACTATTGAGCCGTATCGCTTGTTTTTTTTATTGTTTTTTTTTATTAGGTATATGTTATTACGTATATAAGGGGGTTCTTCCCTTAGTCAATACCACACTCTTTACGTTAAAAGTTAAAAAATTTTTAATTCACAAACCCCTGAATCACAAAGGCCGTTTAATTAGAATAGATAGCTCTTTTTAAAGCACTAAAAAAAAACTGTAGCGTAAAGAGCGAGGTATTGACTTGGGGGAGAACCCCCTCATATACGTAATAATTTCTGTTCGTTTTAAGTTCTAATGTTGCTTCTTACTTTCAGTTGAAAAAACTTGTTTTTTTTTAATTTAATTTCTGATCGTTTTTTAAATAATGCTAGAAAATCCGGCGCCCCTTCATAGAAATGTCCCTTACCCCAAAGAAACATCCTCCACGGAAAGCTTCTCCTTAGTAACCCCCTCCTCCAGCCCCCCCACCATAAAAAAAATCCTTCCTGTAAATGTCTGTATACTTCCCAATAACCAATACAATATGTAAGCAATGGGCAAAGTTCATAACTTGCAGCCCTTCCCCTGGGAACTGTGGGGAATTAAGTCATCCTAAAAGCCATATTTTTTAGATTTTCGACTATGCAGAACAAAATGGCTATCTCAAAATTTTAATTGGGTGACTTTGAGAAAAAAATGAGCGTGGGAGGGGGCCTAGTTGCCTTCCTTTTTTTTGGGTCACTTAAAAAGAGCACTACAACTTTTGATTTCCATTCTAATGAGCCCTCCTATGATATTCTAGGACCACTGGGTCAATACGATTACCCCTGGAAAAAAAAAATAATAAATAAACACGCATCCGTGATCTTCCTTATGGCAAAAAATGGAAAATTCCACATTTTTGTAGATAGGAGCTTGAAACTTCTACAGTAGGGTTTTCTGATACGCTGAATATGATGGTGTGATTTTCATTAAGGTTCTATAACTTTTAGGGGGTCTTTCCCCCTTTTTTCGAAAATCAGCCAAATTTTCTCAGGCGCGTAACTTTTGATGGGTAAGATTAAACTTGATGAAACTTATATATTTGAAATCACAATTAAAATTTGATTCTTTTGAAGTATCTATTGGTATCAAAATTCCGTTTTTTAGAGTTTCGGTTACCATTGAGCCGGGTCGCTCCTTACTTACAGTTCATTACCACGAACTGTTTGATTTTTTATAATTATATTATATCCTATTATGTTCCCTTATAATTGTATTTTATTGTTGGATATCATAGCATGTCATCCATTTTATGGACGACGCCGGATTTTAGGTTAGTAAGAAAAAGAAATAAAATAAAACCATATCTACTAAGTGCTTTGTGTATATGGAAAACAATGCATTCTTAGCATAAACAGAACAGTGAAGAACTAAAGGGAAATCGGACTTAGAAAACAAAACAAGGTAAAAGAAACACCAAAGACCTAAAACAAATAACAAAATACAAGCAAAGCGAAGATACCGTAACTGAATTCAATTAACAAGTCAACACAACAATGACGATCGATTTATTAATTCAGTTTTGAAATTATCCGTAGGCTCGTATGGCATTTCTTTACCCTGGGTTAATCATCATTGTTATAACTTTTTTTTTTTTAATGGAGTCAACTTGTTTATTATCAACTGATTCATTTTTCAAAATATACAAGCCGAGTCAGTATATAGGCTTAACGTAGCCTATATGTTTAATTCCCTCAAGAAGGGTTTTCACCTTCGGCAAAAGAGTATTCATATACTACAAGGCTCTATTCTGGGTCCTTCGTATTTCTAATATTTATTAATGACCTTCTTGGTTGTTTACAAGTAAACTATGTTATTTGCAGAAGATGAAGAATTGAAGGAGAATCGCCTACAGCACAAATGGGAAATAGTATCAATCGCTTGTTTTCAGCCAATTTAAGATATTGCGGTGGTCCTTAAGAGCTATTAATATATAAATATTCATGAAAATGAAATTGGGAATCATACAATCAAAATAATTGCCTCATATTGCTATCTAAGAATTATTATCGATAAATAAACCTGTTTTTAAATTTATATTAACCCACTAAGAGTAAAATTATGACAAAATCTAATTATAACAAATTTATGTTACATGTTAAATTACATAATATATAATAAATAATATATGAATATATAATATATAAAAATAATATATTATACTATTATATTATTATATGTTGCCTTTTATTTGAAGAACATCTTTCTATTTCCAATTTTCAAAATAGTTTACCAGCCCTTGAGTCGAAAGGTAGCATAACTAGTCTTGAATTTTGAAAAATAAAGCAGCAAGATTACTAGGAAACTACTTTCATAAATGAAATGATCTTCTGGATGCTTCAGAAATGAATATTCTTCGGATATTTTGAATTTGAGGCAGATAGGAAAAGTGAAGGGTCCGGTATGGTATTTAACTATCCAGTCGCCTAATAAACACTCAATTGAATCGTTGATATTAGTTCCAGGTAATGAGTTCCCATGCAAATCAATTTATTAAAACTTCCTGCAACTACAACCAAGAGATCAAGATGTTCAATCAAATATATTATCCCTAATGTTTCCAATAAGCAAAACCTCGGAGATAGATTTGAGAAAAGAAAGAAATTATAAAACATGATGAAAGAAACAACAAAAGAATTTGAGCATGATGAAAGAAATTAAATTGCTGTTTATTTGTATGGTGATTTAACTGACTGTCCTAGGGTAGGTATTGTGGCACCTTTTTAATGTGGCCTTTTGTTCATTTTGATTTTCAGTAGAACTGTTTTGAATTTATTTAGGAGTTTTTATTCCCAGCCCTGAGAGTAACCCTAACGTGCAGAAGTTCCCCCTCTTATCCGTTCCCATAATCTTTACACGAGACTTCAATCAGACCATAAGTATGCACTAGCAGCAGAGAAATGGTGCAATCCCCTCTTCTAGGCTAACACGTCCGATGCTGGATATAAGGATTGTAATATATGACGAGGATTGTATCTAATGATTGTATATATGCTGGTATAAGGGTTCCTAATGGTATATATGTAAATATATATAAAAAGGTAAAGAATACGGCATTAGACTTTACAGTCCCTACCCGCAGTTTCTTGGCCCTTCAGCCAGGAGGTGCAACGGGGGGTTGGGGCCCAACCATCCTGTGCTTTCGCACACCCTTCCTGTTTACCTTCCCCAGATTCCTCCAGGTACCTATTTAGAGCTGGGTCGACTCTGGCTGAGCTTACAGAGTCACGCCACTGACCCCCGTCCCAAATCAAATAATTGGATACACTAGGATTCGAACCCTCTTCCTCTCGGACAAAGAATCTAAATCCAGCGCACCATTCCGCTCGGCTAAATATATATATACTACACACACACATATATATATATATATAT
>JAQQPU010004990.1:35220-49453 GCA_029168905.1 Artemia sp. Kazakhstan ARC1039
TATATATATATATATATATATATCAGAACACTCTTCAATATTGGGTAGATGCGGAAATATTATTATAACTACTATAAATAAACTGTTTGGCTGGCAACAATGATGCTCGTTTTGAGGTCAATTAAGTTACATGGCTCTTATAAGGTCAATAGGTAAAGGTTTGTTTATGATCATGACCTGAACTTAAAAAAAAGGGTTCACCATAATTTATGCATGATTCATTTTTTTCTAAACATTTTATGACAATATGCAAAATTGACATAGAGACGGTACGAAACTGAATTTAGACAGTACCAGAAAAGAATTATGTAAGAAATTGTATATTTGAGGTAAGAAATCTGTATAGACTGGATTTATAGCGGCACAAAATAAAAGTTACAGTAACATACACAAGAACTTGGAACCCAAGACGAGTTTTTTCAGACTATTTTTATTTTTTTTAGCAAAGCTGGAAAAAGAGAGTTAAAACAGGAGGTATGTTCTGTTATACTCAATAGAACTGGCTCGAAAAAAAAATTGTGAGACATTTGCAGTTAATTTCCTTTCCCTAGAAGAACCTATCTCTTGCTGAGACACTACAGACCCTTAACAACAGCCAGAAAAAAATTATAAACAAACAATAAATAGGTAAGGACTGGTAAAATTCCAAAAAAAATATTAAGTTATGAAATATTGGCAGTCGACTGAAATTCCCAAAGAACTCAGCTCTCTGCTTCACAAAACATGTATACTTAAAACTGTACTCTGCTGAACTAATTTTGTAGCTTTTTCAAAATCAAGAAAAGAGGAAAAAGGGAGTAAAACTCGGATGTATGTAAATGTATTCTATAATACCTAATAGCGTTTGTTTTAGAGGAAGATTATTTGACTTTTAGATATTGGCATAGCTATCCTTCTCTTTGGTATATTCCTGTTTTATGTGTAAGCCACTTAAAAGCAGAAAAAAAAGGATAATAATGTTACAAATAAGTAACATTTTGGTCACACTTTTTTCATAGGCACCGCAAAAGCGCTGACTTAGTAAAAAGTGAAGTGGGCTCTATGGATAATTTATTACTTTTCTTCTTTTCAAACAGTTCGTGGTAAGGAGCGACCGTGGTAAGGAACGAACTGTAAGTAAGGAGCGGCCCGGTTCAATAGTAACCGAACCTCTAGAATACAGAATTTTGATACCAATAGATATATCAAAAGAACCAAATTTTTATGCTGATTTTAAATATATAAATTGCATCGAATTAAGTCTTACCCATCAAAAGTTACGCGCCTGAGAAAATTTGCCTCATTTTCGAAAAAAGGGGCAAACACTCCCTAAACGTTATAGAACTTTAATGAAAATCCCACCATTGGATTCAGCGTATCAGAGAGCCCTAGTATAGAAGTTTCAAGGTCCTATCTTGCAAAAATGTGGAATTTTGTATTTTTTTTTTTTGCCAGAAGAAAGATCACGGATGTGTTTATTTGTTTGTTTGTTGTTTTTTTATTTCAGGGGTGATCTTATCAACCCAGTGGTCCTAAAATATCGCGATGGGCTCATTCGAACAGAATTAAAAGTTCTAGCGCAATTCTTAAGTGACCAAAAGATGGAGGGTAACTAGGCCCCTCCCATGCTCATTTTTTCCCAAAGTCACCCGATCAAAATTTTGAGATACATATATTCAGCATGGTCGAAAAATACAATAACTAGGTCTTTAAGGATGACTAAATTCCCCACAGTCCCCGGGGGAAGGTCTGCAAGTTATGAACTTCGCCCAATGTTTACATGCAATATTGGTTATTGGGAAGTATACAGAGGTTTTCAGGGGGAATTTTTCTGTTAGTTGGGGGGGGGGGGGGTTCGGGGGTAGCGTGGGAGGATCCTCCATGGAGGAAGTTTTCAAGGGGGATGGGACATTGCAATAAAGGGGGCGCCGGATTTCCAAGCATTATTTTTTTAAAAACGATCAGAAATTAAATTTAAAAAAAAAATTTCAGCTGAAAGTAAGGAGCAGCCTCAAAACTAAAAATAAAGCGAAATTATTACGCATATGATTGGGTTCACCCCCTAGTCATTACCTCGCTCTTTACGCTAAAGTTTTTTTTGTAATTTCATCAGAGCTATTTATTCTAATTAACAGCCTTTGTGATTAAGGGGTCATTCTTAAAGAATTAATCAAAAAACTTTTTGCACAAAATAAGTTTTTTTAAAAAAAGTAAAGAGCTCCATTAAAACAAAAATGAACAAAAATAAAATCACATAATCTACCACGCATACAACTACCACAAATCAGTATCAATAAATAAATAAAACCCAAAACAAACAGAAATTGAAATAAGTCAAACTCAAAACAAGCAGAAATTAATCTGAGTAGGGTTCTAACCCTATGCTTTCTAAAAGCCAGAATATAATTTTTACTTTACTGAAAAAAATTCAAATGAATTTATTGAAAAAAATGTGCATTGTCAGTTTAATATACATATGCTGATATTTATTCCTTAAAATCTTAATTAATTTTTGATTTCTTAAAGTTATAAACGTGAAAACATTTAAAAGAATTTTTTCAGTAAAGTAAAAATTATATTCTGGCTTTTAGAAAGCTAGGATTTAGAACCCTACTCAGATTAATTTCTGCTCGTTTTGAGTTTGACTTATTTTAATTTCTGTTTGTTTTGGGTTTCATTTATTTATTGATACTGATTTGTGGTAGCTGTATGCTTGGTAGATTATTTGATTCAATTTTTGTTCATTTTTGGTTTAATGGAGTTCTTTACTTTTTTCTGAAAAACTTATTTTGTGCAAAAAGTTTGTTTGATTAATTTCTGTTCGTTTTATATTGACATAGTCTTCTTCAGGCAGAAAGACTGATTCTCTTCTGAAGTTAAACAGCCATCCCTTCCATAAAAACCTTAAACACCTCCTGGGCATACCTTACAACCCTTGCCCCTAATCTCTGGGGTTTGGTTCAACCCCAAAAGCCTTGTTATATGATATTTAGACTATTTTGATTAGAATGGCTATCTTAAATAGACGCATTTCGGGACAATGCGACGAGTGTGTAGAGGGGAGAGGGTAGCTGCTCTCTGATCACTTTGACTCTTAAAAAGAGCACTAGAGCGTCTGATTACCAATCCAATGAGCCCCCTTCGAAGTTAATATGACCACACTTTCTATAAAAAACCCTATATGTCCCCAGGGCATAACTTAAAACCCTTGCCCTGAGGGCGGGGGGGGGATTTTATTATCCTCATTTCCAGACCTTTCGATAGGCTTAACAAAATGGTTATATCAACATTTTGACTGGAAGTGTTTGCGAAAATGATAGACGTGGAGAAGGACATTTGCCCTCTGACCACTTTAAACTAATAAAAAAGGCACTAGTCCTTTCAATTTCCAATCGAAAGATCCCTTTTTAAAGCTTCTACGACAAAACTTTCTATAAAACCGTTATATGCCCCATATACCAAAATGTTGATCGGAAATGTTTGGGAAAATGATGGGCGTGGGGGTGATTCTCCCTCCGATTACTTTCGACTATTAAGAAGGGCCATAGGCCTCTCAATTTCCAACCGAAAGAGCCCTTTTTGAACTTTTTACGACAACACTTTCTATAAGACATTATATGCCCCCAGGGCATAAGTTACAATCTTAGCCCTGAGGGCTATGGGGGGTTGTCATACTCAAACACATAATTTCGGACCCTTCAATTACGTTCAACAAAATGGATATATAAAAATGTTGATCCGAAGTGTTTTGGGAAATGATGGGCATGGGGGGGGGGCAGCATTCGCCCTCCGATCGCTTTTGACTACTAACAAGGACACTAGCCCTCTCAATTCCAAATTGAATGAGTCCTTTCTGAAATTTCAACTACGTTGAACAAAATGTCTATCTCAAAATTTTGATTGGATGTGTTTGGGGAAATGATGGGCGTGAGAGGAGCGTTAGTTGCCCTCCAATAACTTTCGACTACCGAATAGCGCACTAGCCCTTTCAATTTCCAATCGAATGAGCCCTTCTTGAATTTTCTACGACAACGCTTTCTATAAAATCTTATATGCTTCCAGGGCATAACTTACAACCCTTACGCTGAGGGATGGGGGGGGAGTCTCAAAATGGCTATCTCAAAATTTTTATTAGATATTTTTGGGGAAATGGTGGGCGTGGGATGGGTGATAGTTCTTCTCCAATCACTTTTGACTATTAAAAAGGGCACTAGCCCTTCGAAGTTTCTATTACAACCATCTCCATAATAATCTTATATGCCCCCAGGGCAGAACTTACAACCCTTACCCTGAGAGGTGTGTGTGTGTGTGGGGGGGGGTTATCATCCTCAAAGACATAATATCAGGAACTTTCAACTACGTTGAAAAAAATGGCTATTTCAAAATTTTGATTGGATGTGTTTGGGGAAATAGTTGGCGTGAGAGGGGGGTTAGTTGCCCTTCAATCAGTTTCGAATAGCCTATTAAAAGGGGCACTAGCCCTTTCAATTTCCAATTGAATGAGTCTTTTTTTTCAGTTTCTACGACAATATTTTCTATAAAAAAAACTTATATGCCCCAAGGGCAAAACTTACAACCATTGCCTTGAAGGCTGTGAGGGGGGGGGGGGGTTGTCATATTCAAAAACCTAATTTTCAGAACTTTCATCTACGTTGAAAAAAATGGCTATCTCAAAATTTTGATTTGATGTGTTTGGGGATATGGTGGGCGTGAAAGGGGTGTTAGTTGCCCTCCAATCACTTTTGACTATTAAAAAGTGCACTTGCCCTTTCAATTTCGAATCCAATGAGCTCTTTTTGAAGTCTCTACGAAAACAATTTCTATAAAAACCTTATATACCCCCAGGCCCTGAGGGGTTTGTTATTCTCAAAATCATAATTTCCAGAACTTTCAACTACATTGAAGAAAATGCCTATCTCAAAATCTTAACTGGATGTGTTTGGGGAAATGGTGGGCGTGAGAGGGGAGTTAGTTGCTCTCCAATCACTTTCGACACTTTCTGTAAAAACCTTATATTTCCCCAGGGCATAACTTACAACCCTTGCCCTGAGGGCTCTTAGGTGGGTTATCATCCTCAAAGACCTAATTTCCAGAGCTTCTAACTACGTTAAACAAAATAAATATCTCGAAATGTTGATTGTTTATGTTTGGAGAAATGGTGGGCGTGAGAGGCGGGTTAGTTACCTTCCAATCACTTTCAACTATTAAAAAGGGCAGTAGCCCTTTCAATTTCCAATCGAATGAGCCATTTTTGAAGTTTTACAATAACGCTTTCTATAAAACAACCTTAAACGCCCCCAGGGCATAACTTACAACCCTTGTCCTGAGGGCTTTAGGGGGAATTTCAGCCTCAAAGACATAATTTTCGGACCTTTCAACTACGTTGAACAAAACGTCTATCTCAAAATTTAGATTGGATGTGTTTGGTGGCCGTGAGACGGGGGTTAGTTGTTGATCACTTTCGACAATTAAAAAGGACACTAGCCCTTTGAATTCCAATCAAATGAGCCCTTTTTCAAGTTTCTACGACAAAGCTTTCAATAAAAACCTTATATGCCCCCAGGGCATAACTTATAACAATTGTCCTGAAGACTATGGGGGGAGTGTCCTGCTCAAAGATATAATTACCAGAACTTTCAACCGCGTTGATCAAAATGGCTATCTCAAAATTTTGATTAGATGTTTTTGGGGAAATGGTGGGCGTGGAAGGGTTGTTAGTTGCCCTCCAATCACTTTCGACTATTAAAAAGTGCACTTGCCCTTTCAATTTCCAATCGAAGGAGCTCTTTTTGAAGTCTCTACGAAAACAATTTCTATAAAAACCTTATATACCCTCAGGCCATAACTTACAACCCTTGCCCTGAGGGGTTTGTTATTCTCAAAATCATAATTTCCAGAACTTTCAACTACATTGAAGAAAATGCCTATCTCAAAATTTTAACTGGATGTGTTTGGGGAAATGGTGGACGTGAGAGGGGAGTTAGTTGCTCTCCAATCACTTTCGAATATTAAAATGGGCACTAGCCTTTTCAATTTCCAATTAAATGAGCTTTTTTGAATTTTCTACGACAACACTTTCTGTAAAAACCTTATATTTCCCCAGGGCATAACTTACAACCCTTGCCCTGAGGGCTCTTAGGTGGGTTATCATCCTCAAAGACCTAATTTCCAGAGCTTCTAACTACGTTAAACAAAATAAATATCTCGAAATGTTGATTGTTTGTGTTTGGGGAAATGGTGGGCGTGAGAGGGGGGTTAGTTACCTTCCAATCACTTTCAACTATTAAAAAGGGCAGTAGCCCTTTCAATTTCCAATCGAATGAGCCATTTTTGAAGTTTTACAACAACGCTTTCTATAAAACAACTTTAAACGCCCCCAGGGCATAGCTTACAACCCTTGTCCTGAGGGCTTTAGGGGGAATTTTAGCCTCAAAGACATAATTTCCGGACCTTTCAACTACGTTGAACAAAACGTCTATCTCAAAATTTAGATTGGATGTGTTTGGAAAAATGGTGGGCGTGAGACGGGGGTTAGTTGCTGATCACTTTCGACTATTAAAAAGGACACTAGCCCTTTGAATTCCAATCAAATGAGCCCTTTAAACCTTATATGCCCCCAGGGCATAACTTATAACCCTTGTCCTGAAGACTATGGGGGGAGTGTCCTGCTCAAAGATATATTTACCAGAACTTTCAACCGCGTTGATCAAAATGGCTATCTCAAAATTTTTATTAGATGTACTTGGGGAAATGGTGGGCGTGGAAGGGGTGTCAGTTGCCTTTCCATCACTTTCGACTGCTAAAAAGGGCACTAGCCATTTCTACTCCCAATCGAATAGGCCCTTTTTGAAGTTTCTACGACAACTTTTTCTATCAAAACCTTATATGCCCACAGGGCATAAGTTACAACCTTTGCCCTGAGAGCTGTGGGGAGGGGGTTGTCATTCTCAAAGACCTAGTTTCCCGAACTTTCAACTACGTTGAACAAAATGGCTATCTCAAAATTTTAATTGGATGTATTTGGGGAAAAGGTGGACGTGAGAGGGGGGTCAATTGCCCTCCAATCACTTTCGACTATTAAAAAGGGCACTAGCCCTTAGAATTTCCAATCGAATGAACTCTTTTTGAAGTTTCTACGAAAAAGCTTTCTATAAAAACCTTATATGCCCCCAGGGCATTACTTGCAACCCTTGCCCGGAAGGCTGTGGGGGGAGTGTCCCCCTCAAAAACATAATTTCTATTTGGAAATCAACTACGTTGAACAAAATGGCTATCTCAAAATTTCTATTGAATGTGTTTGGGGAAATGGTGGGCGTGGAAGGGGTGTTAATTGCCTTCCAATCACTTTCGACTATTAAAAAGGGCACTAGTCATTCCAATTTCCAGTAAAATGAGCCCTTTTCGAAGTTTCTGCAAAAACTCCTTCGATACGAAGTGCCCTGGTTTATAAAAAAAATAATACATTGTGCCAACATCTTTCTTTACTGAAAAGATGAATTACATCTTTCAATTTGAACTTTAGCGTAAAGAGGGAGGCATTGACTAGGGGCGAACCCCCTAATATACGTAATAAAAATATACGAATATAGGAGTTCGTTACGTAAGTTAATTCGTAAGTTACGTCAGATCAAAATTTCGAGAAAGCCATTTAGCCAAAAAAAGTAAAATTAATATACAAATTTCGTTTTAATTATTTATGTATGGTGAGCCAAAATCAAAGCTGCATTAATTCAAAGACATTCAGAAATTAAATAGAAAAACAAGTTTTTTAACTGAAAGTAAGGAGCGAGATTAAAACTTAAAACAAAGAGAAATTATTCCGTATATGAAAGGGACTGTCCCCTCCTCAACGCCTCGCTCTTTACGCTAAAGTTTGACTGTCTCACAACTTTGTTTTTTAAACGATAAAAATCTGTTAGGCCTTTGGGTATTAAGTTGACATTTTCAGGACATTGAACTAATCAAAAGGCATTATGTGCATACTACTACTGTTATTGTTACTACTATTACAACTGAAGCTGTAGCTATTAATTCAAAACTTTCAGGTAGTATTGACCTAAATTGTGCCTTCTAGAGACCAGAATATAATTTACATCTTACTGAAAACAAATACGTTTTAAACTTTTCTTTTTCATAGCTTTACTAGGTTCAAAATTATTAAGATTTTCAGGAATGAGTATCAGTGTATATTGAACAGTAAATCCACTTTTTTTTTTCAATATTCTTCGTTATGAAGGTGATTCTTTTTTCTCTTTTTGATGCTATTCCTTCTTTCTTTTTTCTTTTTCTTTTTTTTGATGTTAGGAGAAGTAAAAACACGTTGCTCAAAATAAAAATTGTTTTCTGTAAAGTGCAAATTATAGTTTGGTCTTTAGAAGTATTTGCGGTAGCAGTATTTGCTCGTTTTGAGTTTGACTTAGTTATCCATTGTAATTTCTGTTTGTTTGGGGATTCATTGATTATTTTTTGGGGGATCCATTTATTACCGATAGTGATTTATGATAGTTTTATACTTGAAAAACTAGTTGACTTTCCTGATCAGCTTTGGTTAAATCTAGCACTTTACTTTTCTATGAAAAGCGTCTTTTTTTTATTTTTTTTTTAATCAATTATTGTCAGACAGGCAAAAACTCCTGAAGTAGATAAACCAAATCTCTGATACAAATGGCAAGCTTTTAGCTGTACAAAATTTTCAAATAAAGAACAAGAAAATATAAAAGTTTAATTTTTAGTTGGGATATTAAAAACAGATCCTGTAAAAGTTGGTTCTACTCCTAATCAAGCGAACTTGGGTCCCTTACGGCCTTTTCACAAAGAGATTATGCTAACACCAAACTTCAGCTACCGCTAATATTTTAGAATCACTTGAATCTAAACTCTTTCACAATCAAGGTTTAATTAGTCTCCAGACACATTTGCTTTAAGATTTAAGTTTAACCATCAGAACATTCTTCAGAAAATTGTGATTGGACAGGTCTTTCAAATCGCAGTAGAAATACAGTTCAAAATTTAAATAAAAACAAAATTTGGAAAAACGGCATCAGACGAAACCGGATTAAGGAACAGGCTGAATTCCCGTGGAAATGAAATTACACTGACGCTTGAATTGTATTCCAATTATTTGAATTGTTTTAAAATATAATTTAAGCTATTTCCATGGTATTTTTAGTATTTCGTCGAGTGAAAAAATATTAAAAGCACAGTTAGAGGAAGTTCGACAAAGAGAGCAGCTACAATAAAATACTTAGGGTTTTTAATTGATGAAAACATTTCATGAAAAAATCATTCAATTTAGGTTGCTGGAAAATTAAACAGAGCCCATATGGTAATGCAAAGGATGAAAAATATATTCTCTAAAACCTTCAAATAACTCATTTTTCTATATTTTCTCTATGCATTATATACAAATGCTTAATTTTGATCAGCATAACATTTTTTTTAAAAGGACGAAAATTAAGAATAAAGACGTGAAATAATTATCTCAATTTGATGATGTTCCTGCTCGTGAGAATTTTAAAAGAAAAGTTTTACGAATATGGAATGTGCCACTATAAGATGGGAATTTTCTTATATGAATATTGGATCAAGCTGATTATCCCTGCTTTTGAAAAACTATTTTGTTATAATTGAGACTACCGTGATCATAAATACGAGGAACGCGAATGATATAACTCATGAGTTTTGGAGCACCAGTCAAGTACAGACACTATATACTTCATCTCAGTGCCTCAATATCGTTGCCTCATCTTGACAAGATAATTAAATATAAAAAAAAAGTTTTTTTTTAACTGAAAGTGAGGAGCGATATTAAAACTTAAAACGAACAGAAATTACTCCGTACATGAAAGGGGCTGTCCCCTCCTCGACACCTCGCTCTTTACGCTAATTTTTTTTGTTTTAAAAAATAGAGTTGTGAGAAAGAGTCTAGGACCAATGGGTCTATAAGATCACCCCGGGGAAAAAAAAAACAAATAAACACGCATCCGTGATCTTTCTTCTGGCAAAAAATACATAATTCCACATTTTTGCAGGTAGGAGCTTGAAACCTCTACAGTAGAGATTCTCTGATACGCTGAATATGATGATGTGATTTTCATTATGGTTCTATGAATTTCAGGGGGTGTTTTACCCTTTTTTCGAAAATAAGGCAAATTTCTCAGGCGCGTAACTTTTGATGGGTAAGACTAAACTTGATGAAACTCATATATTTGAAAATAGCATAAAAATCTGATTCGTTTGATGTATCTATTAGCATCCGTTTTTTGATGTTTCGGTTACTATTGAACCAGGTTGCTCCTTACTTACAGTTCGTTACCACGAACTGTTTGATATTTAAAGCCTATCATTTTCTGAGAGAAGGTGTCCGGAATGTGAAAATATGAAATGTGAAATGTATTGTGAAATGCGAAAATGAATAAGGAAAAAGATCCTTCAGAACCATAGACGGCGCATATTGCGTTGAGTTGAAGCTTCAGTTTCTTAATGGGAAAGGAAGCAGGCCTGTCGCCCAGCCACGAGGCAGGGGGGGGGGGGATCGAACCCTGGGATCTGTATTACCAAGCAGAGCATCAATCCACTATGCTAGCATAAGGTTGTGCGAAATATTTGAAGAATACTCCTAGTCTTCCTGATTTCAAGTCACTGAATTTAGTTATAATTCGGGACTAATCTAGTGTGAATAACTCGCTCTCGGCATTCAATGTATTTAAATCATTTTTCTCCAGTAGTAGTAAAGCATCTAGTACCACAGCCAGTGATTGCGTAATATGCCTTACCACGGGCCAGGCATCTATATATTTGAACCCTACGCCTGAGGCATGGATATGTGTGTAGGTTTTCAATGCATTGGACGGTTACCAGGGTCATTTGCAAAGAGGTACCGTTTCTATAGATGGTATAGTAATTTGAAATATCATATGGAATTTGCTTGAAGGTATATACTTTGCGTACGCCCCCGTACCAAACAGGTTTTTCTAGTAGTTACAGGTCATCACACTCTTTGCCAAGAGGAACGTGTATAACTTGATTGGCGATTAGGATTTGAATAAAAGGAATGGTTTTCACTACAATTCATATTAGTAAGAGAATTGAATTCAAAGAGAATAGTTTTTTATTTGAGAGGATATTAGTGGAGAAAAAATGAGTGGTGCATTTACACTATTGGAGATTAATGATGGAACCGACAGCAGCAGCAGCAACGATATACGAGTACCCAATGTGGCTGTGGAAATAACTGCTGGCTGTAGACTATGTCTTGAATGGGACATTATGTATGCTAGATATGTGATATCATTAAGCAAATTTAAGCAGGAGGAACAGCTGTGTTTTGCTGGAAAAGTAAATATTCTCCATATAAATAAACTTCGGTCAGCATTAGATGTTCTATCGAAATATATTGATGAGAACAAAATGCATCAGTGAATATTATTATTATTGTAATTATGTTCAATAAAACTGTTTCTAAATCAATGGTATTTTTTCTTTTTTTTCTATAGTAGACTAGCGTATATTTTGAGTACAAAAAAGAGATTCTGATTAGTCTGAAGTTGGTTGTGAGAGAGTTAGGACTCTAAAAAATGGATAGATTCGAGAAAGATCGAGTCATGAGGAATCTAGTTCATATGGAAAAACATTTAATTCTAGATGATGATTTTCTAGAGTTGTCTATTCAAAGGAAGATATTTTCTCGGGGAATGCTTGTCGATATAATGAAAACTGATTCTCCATCATTAGACTATTGTATGAAGCTTCTACATCGTGGTCCAAATGCATTTACACAATTTATTGATATATTGATCACGACACAGCAAAATGATATTGTGGATATGCTTTTAAACATTAGTTTTTAGAAATTTAGGACTGTTTTTTTCATAAGAAAGATGGTGCTCAAGGATGATTTACTCCTCTCTCTCTCTCTATCTCAGACAATTTTTTGATGTTGCTAGCTCAGTTTCATTGTGGCAGTGAGAGCGTCAACACATGACAAAATGTTCCATACATGCCCACTATGTATGTACTCACTGGGCAGTTGGTCATCATGTGAGAATTGCACAATGATTGAGGAGTATGATGAAAAGTGTAGATTATGCAACCCGTGTAAATTGCATAGAGGATATGCTGTACAAATTAAAGGTTGTAATTCCTGTCTTGAAGAGGTGTGTGACTCTCATCCTAGAGGTCACCTATGCTCCAATTGTCATTATGATAAATGTAAGCAGTGGGAGAGTACATATCCCAGTATGATTGGAAAGAATCCTAACCGTGATTTTAGTTTATTGCTACGAGATTGGTACCGTCGTGGTTTTAGATTGTTCTGGGAGGAGGAACCGGGTCAACGATTCAACTGTTGGAACAACAAAAGAATATGGTTTCTACGTCATCGTTGTGAAGACACTGGGTGTTATGATTATAAGCCCACTGATTTTTATTTGGCTGTGACGGAATGTGATTCGACACTTGAGGACACTGTTTGTGAAATTGCTTCAAATACACAAATTGAAACATGTGAATTCTATAGAATGAATGCGAATAGTATCATTGACTATACAAAGAGATATGACAAGAGTGAAGTCACGCTCTACTGTAGAAAATGTGACCCTGACATTGCACTACATCAGGATCAGTACACTGTGAATTCAAATAATCTACCTGCACTAGTTGTTGTCGACAAATACCTAGTAGTGGATGAAATCTAAAAGAGTAGAAAAGTCGTTTTATCATGTATATAATTTTTTTTTTTATTAATAAACAATTTCACATACATCTTTAGAACATTTTATTCTTAGGGCACTAAAATCAATATTAAATACACTTGTAAGTATATTCTCCACTAGAAAGTCGTTCAATTGAGGTACGTCAACGTAGATGTTGAGAAACTGCTTGTAGGTGTAGCCACGACATCTGAACATGAAAAAGAGTAGTGCATGAAAGCCACATGTCTTAGTCGCTAAATCCTGTACTCTTCGTTGATTTTGAATAATGGTTTTCCCACTGCTTTCAATAAAGTTGCTGATGTATGGAACGTAGAATTTATACGATAGGCCAAGAGGATCAAAAAATTCAATATTCTTCGCTGTTTGAAAGATGCATAGCCAATGACCGGTCTTCAAAGTCGACGGACTGCTATTAACAATGATCAGGGTATTGTTAACACTTGGAATTTTTTCAATGAAGTCCGAAGGTATGCAATAGGACTTGTACTGGGACATGTATGGATCCATACTAAATACGTTGATTATTTGGTTTGTGTTCATGGTGCTAGGTCTAGTAGAACACTGCCGTCGGGCGTGATTTCCCAATAGGTTTCAAATTGACTCAGTGATATTAGCGTGATACTCTCAGTCAGAGCATTGGCAAATGTACACTCTAAACGTACATTCCCTGTTCGTACTATGCTCATATCCTGTGTGCCTGACAAATCCAAAACAATAACCCCATGATTTTTTGAAAACATTGAATCGGTTATTCCATTTTCAAATAGTTGAGAGTCATGATCTAGGGATTGCATGGTCAACTCGTACAGAGTTCTATAGGATTTTTTGTCAAATGATAGAGTGTACAGTGGAATACCATTCACTTTGCACACAAGACTAGATAGACCGAAAAAATTAAAATCATGGGGGGATTCAGTCCAGGATCCAACGGCACTCCCACTCTTCACAAAGGCCAAAGCCAATTTTGATGGGATTTCTCCATTGATAAATGATGAATCGCTATAGCTACGAGAGCCGGTGGCAATGTGACGTTGATTGGTGATTGTATGGGGGACAAGAAGTTTAATGTTGTTGCCATTGGCTCTTAGCTTTTCCACTGCCAATGCAACAGAGCTCATAACCTGTTGTTTTCGGACGTGGAGAATTGCCGATGTGATAATAACATTTGCATCGGGTGCTGCAGGAAGTGTTTTTCTCAAAATAAAATTCGATGGGGCCATCTGTAACTTTATGTCAATCTTGACATTGGGGGGTAGCCATTGGGATATATTGAATATCTCATGATTTAATTTTCCAACTAGATGATACTCCTGGGTCACTGCAGTAGTCAACTCACCGTCAGTATCAACACCTGTTCGATATTCATAGCCCAGCGATTGTCCTCTCATCTCCTTGTACGCCTTTGGCGTCATCATCATAAATTGTATGTAGCTTGCATAGTTGGATAAATTATTGCTAGTGCTCACCAATGTTCCATTAATAAATACATTAATTTGTTTGAATAGGTTGTGTAGAATACAGTTTTCATAGGAGAGACCATC
>JAQQPU010004991.1:0-49453 GCA_029168905.1 Artemia sp. Kazakhstan ARC1039
TCCAATGAGCCCTCCCACGATATTCTAGGACCACTGGGTGGATACGATCCCCCCTGAAAAAAAAAAACAAACAAACAAATAAACACGCATCCGTGATCTTTCTTCTGGCAAAAAATGTAAAATTCCACATTTTTGTAGATAAGAGCTTGAAACCTCTACAGTAGGGTTCTCTGATACGCTGAATATGATGGTGTGATTTTCATTAAGGTTCTATAGCTTTTAGAGGGTCTTTCCCCCTTTTTTTAAAAATCAGCCAAATTTTCTCAGGCGCGTAACTTTTGATGAGTAGTACTAAACTTGATGAAAATTATATATTTGAAATTAGAATTGAAATCTGATTCTTTTGATATATCTATTGGTATCAAAAACCCGTTTTCTAGAGTTTCGGTTACCATTGAGCCGGGTCGCTCCTTACTTACAGTTCGTTACCACGAACTGTTTGACCAGACATTATCTTGAAGAAACACGTATCCCAACATTCTGTGCGCTCAATTCATTCACTATCTTCTTTGAGTTCCATTATCATTTTAACTAGTTTATCAAATACTCCGAAATAATTCAAAATCTTTCCTAAAATACTTAGATCTCTATAATCGAATGCCTTTTCAAAGGAAAGAATAAAAATTAGGTCCGCGTTATGCAGACATTAAATATAAAAAAAACAAGATTTTTTAACTGAAAGTAAGGAGCGACATTAAAACTCAAAACGAACAGAAATTATTCTGTATATGAAAGGGGCAGTCCCCTACTCAACGCCTTGCTCTTTACGCTAAACTTTGACTCTTTCTCACAAGTCTATTTTTTAAAACAATAAAAAAATTTAGCGTGAAGAGCAAGACTTTGAAGAGGGGACAGCCCCTTTTATATACTGAATAATTTCTGTTCGTTTTATGTTTTAGTGTCGCTCCTTATTTTCAGTTAAAAAAAAACTTTTTTTATTTAATTTCTGAGTATTTTTGAATTTTTGCGCGTTTGATTTTGGCTCACCGTACATGAATAATTAAAATAAAATCTGCATATTAATTTTTGTTTTTTTTTGGCTAAATGCTTTCTCGAAATTTTGATCTGACGTAACTTCCGAAAAAACTTACGTAACAAACATCTATATTCGTATATTTTTATTAATTAAATGAAGAGTTTTCCCCCTAGTCAATACCTCGCTCTTTACGCTAAAGTTCCAATTTTGTCCCAATTCTTTAAGAATGACCCCTGAATCTCAAAGGCCTTTTAATTAGAATAGATAGCTTTTTTGAAAGTACTAAACAAACTTTAGCGTAAAGAGCGAGGTATTGACTAGGGGGAGAACCCCTCATATACGAAATAGCTTCTTTTCGTTTTAAGTTTTAATGTTACTCCTTACTTTCAGTTGAAAAAACTTGTTTTCTTATTTAACTTCTGATAGTTTTTTTTTAGATAATGCTGAGAAATCCGGCGCCCCCCTCATAGAAATGTCCCTTCCCCCATGTGAATATTCTCCATGGAAAGATCCTCCTTCATAGCCCACTCGTCCGACCCCCCCCCCAAACCAGAAAAAAAATCCTCTTGAAAACATCAGCATACTTTCAAACAACAAATACTATATGTAAACAATGGGCAAAGTTCAAAACTTGCAGCCATTCCCCCGGGAACTGTGGGGGATTAAGTCATCCTCAAAGAGATATTTTTTTAGGTTTTCGACTATGCTGAACAAAACGGCTATCTTAAAATCTGGATCCGGTGAATTTTGGAAAAAAATGAGCGTGAGAGGGGGCCTAGTTGCCCTCCAATTTTTTTGGTCACTTAAGAAGGGCGCAAGAAATTTTAATTCCCGCTCGAATGAGCCCTCTCGTGATATTTTATGACCACTGGGTCGATACGATCATCCCTGGGAAAAAAAACAAACAAACAAATAAACACGCATCCGTAATCTTTCTTCTTGCAAAAAATGCAAAATTCCACATTTTTGCTGATAAGAGCTTGAAACCTTTACAGTAGGGTTCTCTGATACGCTGAATATGATGGTTTGATTTTCATTCAGATTCTATCATTTTTATGCGGATTTTCCCTTTCCCCCTTTTTTCGAAAATGAGGTAAATTTTTTAAGGCTCGTAACTTTTGATGGGTAAGACTAAACTTGATGAAACTTAAATATTTAAAATCAACATAAAAATCTAATTCTTTTGATGCATCTACTGCTATCAAAATTCTGTTTTTTATAATTTTGGTTACTATTGAGCCGTGTCGCTCCTTACTTACTGTTCGTTACCACGAACTGTTTGATTTAAAGTTTTGCCTCAGTGAGGGAAACTACTTAGCTGATATAATTTAATTAAATATTTAATTCACAGAGGTTGTTAGGTCAGGTATTCAATACAATGTGTTCTTGGCGGTCTGCTTTCCATAATTCTCTGTTGTAGTTTCCAAAGTTTTGTTACTAAAGCATTATATTTTCATCACATTTTGGTATACAAAACAGTTCGTGGTAACGAACTGTAAGTAAGGAGCGACCGGGCTCAATAGTAACCGAAACTCCAAAAAAAAACCAGAATTTTTTGCCAATAGATACATCAAAAGAATCAGATTTTAATGCTGATTTCAAATATATAAATTTCATCAAGTTTAGTCTTACCTATCAAAAGTTGCGCCCCTGAAAAATTTTTCCTGATTTTCGAAAAAAGGGGGAAACACCCCTAAAAAGTATAGAAACCTTAATTAAAATCAAACCATCAGATTCAGCGTATCAGAGAACCCTACTGTAGAGGTTTAAAGCTCATATCTACAAAAATGTGGAATTTTGTATTTTTGGCAAGAAGAAAGATCACGGATGCGTGTTTATTTGTTTTTTTTTTGTTTTTTTTTCCAGGGGTGATCATATCAACCCAATGGTCCTAGAATACCGTGTAAGGGCTCATTCGAACGGAAATTAAAATTTCTAGAACCCTATTTAAGTGACCAAAAATGGAGGGCAACTAGGCCCGCTCCCACGCTCATTTTTTTCCCAAAGTCACCCGATCAAAATTTTGAGATAGCCATTTTGTTCAGGATGGTGGAAAATATAATAAATATGTCTCTTAGGATGACTTAATCTCCCGAAGTCTTCGGGGGGAGGGCTGACAGTTATGAACTTCACCCAATGTTTACATATAGTATTGGTTATTGGGAAGTATACAGACGTTTTCAGGGGGGAATTGTTTCTGGTAGAGGAGGGGGGAGATCGGAGGCTATGTGGGAGGATCTGTCCACGGAGGAAGTTCTTATGGAGGAAGGGACATTGCTATGAAGGGGGCGCCAGCCTCCGCATTTAAAATTTCCAAGTATTATTTAAAAAAGGATCAGAAATTAAATAAAAAAAAACAAGTTTTTCAACTGAAAGTAAGGAGCAGCATCAAAACTTAAAAGGAACAGAAATTGTTACGTATATGACTGGGTTTGCCCACTAGTCAATACCTCGCTCTTTAATCCAATGATTTTTTAGTACTTTCAAAAGAGCAATTTATTCTAATTAACGGCCTTTGTGATTAAGGGTTCATTTTTAAAGAATTGGAACAAAATTAGAACTTTAGCATAAAGAGCGAGGTATTGAGTGAGGGGGGGGGGAGAATCCCCCTAATATACGTATTAAAAATATATGAATATAAAAGTTCGTTACGTAAGTTAATTCGTAAGTTATGTATATTTATTACTAATAAAAACGTTCGTAAATAAAATTAAATAACTTTCGAGAAAGCCATTTAACCAAATAAAAGTAAAATTAGTATGCAAATTTTGTTTTGATTATTCATGTAAGGTGAGCCAAAATCAAAATCCGCATTAATTCACAAACGTTCAAATTAAATAAAAAAACAAGTTTTTTTTTTAACTGAAAGTAAGGAGCAACAATAAAACTTAAAACGAACAGAAAGCATTCCGTATATGAAACGGGCTGTCCCCTCCTCAACGCCTCGCTCTTTACACTAAACTTTTTTATTGTTTTAAAAAATAAAGTTGTGATACAGAATCAAACTTTAGCGTAAAGAGCGAGGCGTTTAGGAGGGGCAGCCCCATTCATATAAGGAATAATTTGTGTTCGTTTTAAGTTTTAATGTTGCTCCTTACTTCAGTTAAAAAAAACTTTTTTTTTTGTTTAATTTCATTAGGATTAACCTAACTTCACTTCTTTAGTGTGGTAGCTGTAACACGTAAGTACCGAGAGCAGCCTTATGACTTTCTTCCGTTGCACGTAATACGAGTTTTGAGCGTGTATATTGAATGTAATCAAATTGTTTATTAGTAAAGTAATGTTTTTCTTTACTCCGTCATTGTCTTGTTTTGATGGTGATCACATATATAAATTCCACCCAATGAGAAGGGGTTCTAACCCCAACACAACTGGCTACAACCAGCACTGTCTACCTTGTGGTGTTGTAAAACACAAATTGGAACACTTGGATATCGTTTTCTGTTTTTAGTTTGCGCGAGGAACAAAAATAAATACCATCAAAGAGTTCCCAAGGAGTGTTTTGTGGACCAGTGTTTTTGGAACATATTGTCATTAGGTTTTTGTTTATATATCTTAGGATTCTTCAGAGATGAGACCTACTGAGGTGAACGATATTAATATTTGTTTAAATGTAGGAATAAAAAAAAATAAGAAGACCATGTCGTATAAAATTTAGCTGAGCAAAATTAAAGTCATGTAGTCGATTAGAGGTAACAATTTGTCGGCCAATGGACACCAGAGGTTTTAGTAATGAAATTTTTTGCCATCTTCCTCAATGCCATATGAACTAAAACAAATAATTTATTTCTTTCTTTTTGTTATTTAGTATAGCTTTTGATCGAAATAGACATTGTTGGAGTTTGCGAATAGACATTGTTGGAATTTGCGAAACTTTTTTGTCTGCTAATACACCCCTTACAATGTTAGATCTGCCTGGGATGAAGTTTATTTCGCGTACAAGGTGTCAGAATACGAGAGGAAGTCAGATGCTGTATATTCGTGATGACTGTATCACAGTCACAGGTTTCCTGTGAAACTTCACAGGTTTATTTGATGGTCACAGGTTCACAGGTTTTTGCCGCTGAATGGTAGAAAGTCAAGGTTTCTGTGCTAAAGGCTCCTAATATGACCTAATATTCTTCTAAAAGTTGAATTTTGTAGAGCTCACATTTTCTAATTATTTTTAGTGATTTTGAGGCGACATATATGTATCATAACTCCAAAGCTTCATCACATTAATCACAAATGACAGCCATGGCCATTTTGAAACAACCATTTTGAATTGAATTGAAAAAGACGATAGGTCGGAGTGAAAAGGCTTTTATATTATTGAATTTTTTCCCTGTATAAACCAATTTGCAGAAAGTATCTGTGTGTTATTAGATTGTAAAAAGTGTCTTTTAAGCTTCTTTTATAAGTCTTTTAAGCTGCTATTTCACGCGTTAGGCGAGGGCACTGCAGACAAGGTGAGCAAGGAGAAGAAACTCAAAATATACAACGCTTTAAACAATCCTGTCACGAAGGCCTCTCTCTATTTTCTTGCCCACGTTCTTGGGATTACCAACTCCCTAAACACTGGCATTCAGAGCAGTGACACAAGAATCTGTAAACTGGTGAGCAGCTTCATTACGACGTACGCAATATTACTCCAAATGTTCATAAGAAATCGCCTGATACTGGTAGCGAAATCACCTTTCTCCATAGATCTGGTTCCCGCGAACTATCTTGAACTGGATGACATGAAATTAGGCACCAATACCGAATGTTACCTGGAGGAACGCGGATCAACGATTGCTGAGGACTCGCTTAAAGCCTTTAAGGTCAACTGTCTGTGGATCTGCAAGCAGATGAGACAAAGAATAAGCTGGGAAGATCCAATTTTGTCCGATCTTAAGATTTTGGATCCCTGTGTTGCACTCGGATTTGAAGAGGTGTTCATTATTTGCATTCTCGTGCGATTTTCTACGCTTCTGGGAAGCGATGCAACGATTGTAGAACGCAGGAGAGAAAGCATTGACCGTCAGCTGCAAGAGCTCAGGTTGAGCCGAGCTGATCTTGGTCAAGATCTGGTCGACCAACCATCTGGTTTCTCGAAGAGTATTTTGCATCTAAAGAACGGTATTGGCGACAAAAAGTTTGATGATCTGTCGACCTTTATGGTGCACCTCTGTTGTCTTCCCCATACAAGCACTGCTGCAAAGCGACAGTTCTCTTTCCTGTCGCATATGAAAACGAGACTGCGTAACAAGATGAACACCGGGACATTAGTGCATTGATGATGACCAAACAGTTAGTTGGTAAAGCCTCTTCCTGGACTATTCCAAGTGATCTACTGGATAAGGCTATCAAATGGAGAGAGGCAGTTTGTAATAAAGGAGATCCTTGTTGTGCTGAACCTGACAGCTCACACTCCGACACTGAATAGACTACTGACTTTGACGGGGTGAGTATTTCGTTGCTTCTATGCATTCCAGCTCCAATGCAAAGGTTCAGCTCGTAATTTTTCCTCGTACCAACGATAATTCATCCTTTTTCTCCTTTCGAAGAGAACAATTGTTTTTTCTCATTAAATCGTGAAGATATGAGAGGTAATTGTTACTGATTAATAAAAATAAACCAATGACTTATCTTACGGTAGATACTAGGCCAAAACGTTGGAATGAGCTACAAGAACAGATTAAATAAAGATAAATTTGATCAGAAGTGAGGTTTGAAGATGTACTTTAAGGAGTTAAAGGATTCCTATAAGCTTATCTTTAAAGCGCGAGAGGATTTCGAGTTTTTTTTTCAACTCAATCTTGTAAAGTTGATAGAATTTTCAATATTACGAAAGAAAAAACTTAATGTTTCTTCAAAAAGAATCAGATTGTAAAGAGATTATTAAAAAAATATTAGATTATTACGATTTCAGAAAGTTCCCCGTTTATTTTCTAAAATTAGTCTTTTTCTTAATTTTGAGAATTGTGAGTTTCTAGTTTTTAATGGTTCAACTTCCTGTAATGTTCCCTTAGTTCGTCGTGGTTTTTCTATACCCTCTGTTCCTGTTTTTGATGGTTGGGTATCACTGTTACTAAATCAATTTCTAGCCTTCGCCAGTACACTATTCGTGAAGTTAAAAAGGAAATTTAAATTGTTTTTTCTAAGATTGCTACCACTCGAGGGAAGTGTAACAGACGAGAACTGGGTAGGCTATATTCTACTTTTTATTATCATTATGTCCTTTAGCTTTCTTGTCTTTCCCCTTTTAAAGAAGAACGACGTTAAACATATCCGGTCTTTTTATTTCAGATATTGTAAATTCTGCTTTATCTCCCCCCCCCCTTGGCATAGTAGTGGTAAAATAATTCGTAAATTTGAAGTTCTCGATGTAACAGCAAAGTTGGCTGTGCTGCAAGGAAGGCTTTCGGATTCATCTTTTTGTCGTTTTCGCCTCATCATTCTTTGGTCCGTCTGTTCGGTTAATTTCATTGTAGTGTATTTTACTTCATTTTTTCTCTTTTTTTCCTTGTCTTACTCACAACTTTGTGTATGACATGGCTTATAAGTACATTATTATTATTGTTAGGGAAATAACTGAGAAAAGCCAGGTAACTAGAACAGACCTTAAAAAATGCAGCGTAAGTGGATTTAATTGTTTATTGTACAGAATCAGCATTGCCTAAGGACATGTTTAGTTTTTCAAAATTCTTGCTTTAGGATTCGCAATAGGAATTAGAGAAAAATATCTCTTTACATTCGAACAGATTTCCCTTCAGCCTCTAAAGATTTCCTTTGAACCTTCAAGGAAAGTTTTATACATCTGAACCTAGCATTTAGGTAACTGTTGATAGTATCTGTCTCTTTTGCAGGGTTTAAGCTACAGGTGAAATTTATAATACCATGACTCAGATCAGGTGTGACTTATCAACCAATACCATTGTATCAACCAATCAAATCAACCAATTATGAATCGGATCAGTTGTGACTAATCAATCAATATCATTAAATCAACCAATCAAATGTTTGTGTTTTTATGCCAATCTTGTTTTCCAAGACCTGAAGAACCTTAGTAGTGATAATTGTTTTTTTCTTCATTCGAAAACGTGGCACCATCTACTTGAGAATCCTATGCAAGCGGTCTAGTTTAAACCTTGTGTGCAAGACGAACGGGGCTGGCTAATTTTTGGTACCTATTGCTTTAGATTAGAAGTTGCCAGAAATTCTACTCGGATCATCAAAATTTAGCGTGGTTTCTAAGAAAACAGGTGGAGTGCTTTGAAAATATGATTTGCGAGAAATTGAAATTCATTCCCCTGTTGCCCGTTTGAAGACTGTAATATCAATATAACCTAAGTTGTATAGAGCTGTATGTGGGTGACCAAGTTTGATGTCTAGTGATTGCTTTAGACCTCGGCAAAATTACCGTGCGAATGCCCTTTTTCTTTTTTTATGATCTACCAACTTATTTTGCTTCTACAAGAAATTTTGCTTTGTGTTATTTAAATACAATTCTTTAAAGCAGATTTCTGGTCCGTTAGGTTCAGAAATGCTCAAAATTTAGGAACACTGCATGATTTTAACTTAAATTAAACAAAAATACAGTGAAGATTTTTTCGCTAGATAATTCAGCCCTACAATTGCCTTAAATGTTCAGAAAATGGCAAGATAGAGGAGTTGTTAAACAATTTTAACCACTTAACCAACCAGTTGGCTGAATGATTAATGTGATCGACGTCTTTTGTTCTAGATCCCGGAATCTGGTGGAAGAATCTGTTAATGAAGACTGAACTTAACAAAGTTGTTTTGCAACAAACTACATCTTTTTATTTTACCTTCCGTTATCTTGCGATATTCTATCTAAGCAACGTAATTTGCCATTCTATCTCCTTACATCATAAGTTGCACTATGGGGCGAAACTTACAAAATTTGATAGAAAATGCGCGAACCAAAAAATTGATAGTTCCTGCCTGGTATTGCGAATAGATTTTTAGTCTGGGAATTGGGATTTCTGTCAGGTTTGCAAATGGTCTTTAAGGAAAATCCTATGTGTCTGAACTTAAGATCCAATTACACTATGCGAAAAACCGTGCAGAGGTGATCATACGTTTTTCCATGCAGATTGAACAATTTTATTTTCAAGTTTAAGACTATGTAGGTCATCGTAGGTCAAAATAGACATTTCGTTGTTGCAGCCGTTCAGACCTCGTCAAACCCAGATAGGTCCTTACTAGCTACCGAAGATCAACGACTTGCATCTTTTTCGCATAACGAATGCAGTTATCGAAGTGAAAATGAGTCTCAATGATTGGTCCTTTACTTTCCGACTAAAATAGGTAGTGGTATTTATATAAAATTTTGCTCTGTTGACATTCTCATGACGATATCTTTCTGTTATCTATTGAAATTGAAAAGCACTACATGTAATTTATATGTAGCGTTAATGTCAAAGCTGGAAATACTTGCAGAACTCATGCAGGGAACAGACCGCTGCCTTTCAATTTTCCATGACGTGTTTTCGGGCCAGAGGAAGATTTTCCCAGGTTTAAGTATCTTTGCTATTAGCATTCTAGTGCTGCTACTTCAGAGTAACAAATGTAAACTGTAGTAAAAACGTAAGAATGCCTGAACACGCTCTAAAAGTGGTCACAGGTTTTTTGACGAATTTCACAGGTTTTTTGGCATTTTTTTCACAGGTTTTGAAAATTCGTAGTGGCAACACTGGTCTGTATCTGATGAAGGGTTTCAGGTTCAGGTTCTTATATTTATAAACTAAATACAACTACAATATGGGTATGCCCGGCTGAGAGTCTAGCTCGTATTACCATTCTAGCTCGTATTATGCGAGACTATTTTTGTTGAAGTTGTACCTTTGGGCTGTAATCCATTTATTTTTGGGTCTGTTTATCGATCTCCGTCATGTAACCCAAAAAGATTTTTGAAGTTTTTGAACCACTGTTGAAAAATCTAGAAGCGTTGAAAAAACCGGTTATTATTTCGGGTGATTTTAATGTTGATCTTTTGAATCTCGATGTTGGAAAAAATAAGGAGTTTTCAACTATGATGTTGTGTTCTAATTTTCTTCCAAGCATTTCTCTGCCGACAAGAGTTACAGCTAACACAGCTATATTATTAGATAATGTATTTTTCCCTCCTGTTTATTTGATGCTGAAAAATCGTCAGTAATTTTGTCTGATATGTCGGATCATTTTCCGGTGATTGTCTTTTAAATGTAAATAATAGTAATAAACCACATCGAGATTCAACAATGGATAATCCAAAAAAGCGATATACATGGATTGATTGTAAAGTTCTACGTCAGTTAATTAGTGACCATGATTGGAATTCGGTGTGTGGCTCAGATGACGCAAATGCTGCGTTTTCAGATTTTATTGATCAAATGATGCGACTGCGGCATCGGGCTTCTTCAACACAAGTTTTGTATGGAAAGTTTGCGCAGAAATTTGACCCATGGTTTACTGAAGATATTTTGACATCGTTAAAACATAAAAATAGAAAATTTAAGAATTATTTAAAATTACAGACACCTGAGTCGTTAGAAGAATTCAGAGTTTATAGCAATAAGCTAAATTCAATTATCAGACATAAGAAGAGAAAATATTATAAAGAGAAATTTTTGGAGCATAAATCAGATATGAGAAAAACATGGCAATTGATAAATGAAAAGACACGTCTTCATAGTCGTAAAAGTACAAGTGTTAATTGCCTTGTTTTAAATGGGGAAAATGTTACAGAGTCCAATGAAATTTTAAATCCTTTTGGAGATTATTTCAGTAATATTGGTTCTAGACTTGCATCGACTATGAATATGCAACTGAAGTTCCAGTTAATGAACAACATGCAGAAAATTCGTTTTCTTTTTCTGAGATTAAGCCTCATAAGATTGAAAAAGTTATTCTGAAGCTTAAACGGAGTTTTTCTAAGGACGAATTTGGATTTTCGGCTCAAACCGTAAAGCCAATAGCGTCAAGCATTATACCTTTGTTGGCACATATTTTTAATCTAACACTTATGCATGGGGTTTTTCCTGAGCTTTTAAAAAAAAGCAAATGTTATAGCATTACCTAAAGCCGAGAGTTCAACTGACCCTTCAGATTATAGAGGCATTTCTCTACTTTTGGTTTTCAGCAAAATTTTGGAAAAACTTGCAAATAGTCAATTACAAAAATATTTATTTGATAGTAGGATTTTACACACGTCTCAATAAGGTTTTATAAAAGGAAAGTCAACTGAACTGCCAATTCGTGAGCTTTTACCAAATATTAATGATTCACAAGACGATGGTCAACACGCGTTGGCGATTTTTTTTTATGTCGCCAAGGCGTTTTACACCGTAAATTATTCGTTGCTTCTTTTTAAACTCAAGTCTTATGGGTTTTCAACACAAGCTGCTAAATTTTTTGCATCTTACCTTTGTGGGAAACGACTAGATTGTGTCGATAAATCTCGTGATCTCCGTTCCGAAACTTTTCTGATTAATTACGGAGTGTCTCAGGGCTCTGTCCTTGGGCCTACTCTATTTCTTCTTTTTATAAACGATTTGCCAGAAGTTTTGCCTCAATGTAAAATTATAATGTTTGCTGATGATATAGTAATTTTTCTTCTCACCGGGACCTATCAGTTCATTTCCAGAACCTCGAAAGTACATTACTAACTGTATCTGATTGGTATTCAAGGAATTTACTAGCTCTTAATGAAAAAAAATGCCAATATATATTATTTTCGCGAACTGGATCAGCAGTGTCAAATACCTTCTTTCTTTTCTTGAATGGTCTTGAATTAAAACGGGGAGATCAATTCAAATATCTTGGGATTATTTTAGATGCAAATTTGTCGTTTCATAAACATGTATAAATACTGTCGTTAAAAATTTCCTGAAATATTGGCATGCTAACTCGTCTTCGTCATTTCTTTCCTAAATTTATTCTAAAATCTATTTATTATTCTTTCGTCCACCCTTATTTTCTCTATTGCATTTCCGTTTGGGCATCTACCCTTTCGTCTGTTTTCAAATCTCTCCAAATACTTCAGAATAAAGCAATGAGGATTCTTTTTAATACTGATTGCAGATCTTCAGTTAGACACCTATATGGGACTTCAGGAATTTTCTCTTTGGACCAACTTCATTTAATTTCTATCTCTAGTATTTGTCACGATTATCAATATAGTAATTTACCTGTAAATTTCTCCCGCATTTTTCCAACTAATTCTCAATTTAATATTTATCCTGCTACGCATCGTTCAGACTTTTCGTGCGAAATTTGCCCGACATCGAGAGTGGGATTCAGCATCCGTCTTACTGACCCAAAAATCTGGGACTCAGTTCCAGCATCAGTTCGAGAATGCAGCAACAAGCGACATTTTCTCAGACTGGTGAAAAAATATCTTATGACATGCTAAGCCTTTTGTTCATTAGGGTTTTCTTTTTCGTTGTTGTAAAATTTAGTTAGAAAATGGCTGTGTATTTTCGTTGGCAATATTTTCAGCGCTAAAGTATGCCACCAGGCATGTGCGCTGTTTTGTGACATTTATTTTTATATGTGTTATAAATAAAAATATTCTACTCTACTCCTACCCAAAATTAAGTTTGATAATATAACCTTGTAAATTTAGAAAAATATAAATCATGGAAATAAAATGGATTGACAGCTCAAGTAAGGATACAAAAAATTAAATAAATAAAATTGTTTTTTTAAAGGGTTCAGATTTGAAAACATGTAAGAGGTTGCTAGTAAATGGTGTCGTATACATATTGCATCCGAATATAGAAAGATACTCAAAAGCTATTGAAAACAGCTATTATAAAAATAAATGACCAAAAGAAAATTGAAACCAAAGTACGAAAAGTTGAAATAACAGTTTTAACAGGACGAATTTTTTTAACTAGACTTTTTTATATAAAATTCATCAGAGATAATTTCATTTTATTTTAGAGGTTATTTCGACTTTTTAAAAAGTTGTTCAAACTATAGCTATCAAAGCCTGTAATACAGCTTGTGTTACCCATTGGCTAGAATAAAGGCTAAGGGCTTGAAGCTACTAAAATTACAAAGGAATCTTTCGCAATTAAACACTCTTGGAACACAATAATGTACCATGTACTAAAATTTCCACAGAATATTTTCAAAATGTTTTTGCAGAAAGTACTTGGATCTTCCTTCTAGTGGTTCAGAAGGAATGATTCAGTAAGAATCGAGGCAAACACAATAATGCCATAAAATGTGTGATTTATCAGTAACACTGTCAAGCACGCATCCAGGATTTTTGCTCGGGAGGGGGTGGGGTAAATAAAAACTTTTTAAACACATAAAGAATTTTCATATTCATTATTTTTAAGTTTTTCGGACAATTTTTGGCGGGAGGGGGAATTCAAACCTCGTAACCTCCTCCCCCTGGATGTGGCCTTGAATATTGTAGAATTTATTTTTGGAAAACTGTGTTATGTAGCCCAAATAAATATCACGTACTTTCTCAAAATAGCCCCTCACAGGCCACAGAAGACCCCAAAGAAATCGTCGTTATAAGGACGAAGGGGTCTTCAGCCTCCTTTGAGAGATTGAAGGGAATTCAAACCCCACTAATATTTCTTTGATTACTTTAATCTAAATTAATTTTTAAGTTTAAATTAAGTTTAATTAAGTTTGACAATGTCGGATTCGTCTCTTGAGAAATGATGAGATGTTTATGGATTTCCCTTTGATTTCTTAAATCTCCCATAATTTTCACCCACTTCTCGTGTTTTTAATTAGAGATTCTGTTTATGTTCCCAAACATTAGGATTGCAATGCAGATAACAAATGAAATTATTTGCCATTGGGGGTAGATCGGATTAATCCTTAAGAACGGATCGATCTCAGAGAAATTTAAAAGTAAAAAGCTCAGAACATTCTTGAAATGTCGAATAAATTAACACTAACCAAGACAAAATGGCTTGTACTGCCCTATTTTTTTTTCAGGGAAGTGGGCAGTTTTAGGAGGATCAAGTTTATCAGAGAATATTAACGCAGCGGTTTCATGCCAAGTCCTTGAATAATCACAGATTTTTTTTTTTTACTTTTGCCCAATTTTTTGTATCAGTTGCTTTGTTTTGTTCGTCTTCTACTCTTAGTTAATTAAAGCAAAAGTTTTCCACCAGCAAATATTTTCAAAGAAACTAAACCAAAAATGAGCAGAAATTTAGTAAAATAGTAAAACTACCACCAATCACCATCAATAAATAAATGAAACCCGAAACGAACAGAAATTACAATAAATAACCAAGTCGAACTCAAAACAAGCAGAAATTAACATGAGTAGGGCTTAAAACCCCTACTCATTCTATGAGTAGGGCTAACGCTCCCATGTCTTATATAGACCAGAACATTGTTTTCATTTTCTTAAAACAATCCTTATTTCGAGGGCATAGCTTTTGAGCCTTTCAACTATGATGAAGAAAATGGCTATCTCAAAATTTTAATCGGACGGTTTTGGGGGAAAAGTGGGCGGTCTCCAATCTTTTTGGTCACTTAAAAAGGGCACTAAAACTTTTAATTTTTGTTTTAATGAGCCTTCTCACAATTTTCTAGGACCACTGGGTCGATACAAACAACCCTGGAAAACCACAAAAAATAGACACGCATCCGTGATGTTTCTCCTGGCAAGAAAAAAAAAAAAAAATTCCACAGTTTTGCAGATAGGAGCTTGAAACCTCTACAGTCGGGTTTTCTGATAAGCTGAGTGTAATGGTGTGAGTTTCATTAAGATTCTATGATTTTTTGGGGGCCATTCACCCTTTTCTGAAAATCAGGCAAATTTTCTAAGGTTCGTGGATTTTAATGGGTGAGATTAATGTTAATGAAACTTAAGTATTTGAAACCAGCATAATAAGTCAGGTAAATTTAATAAGTCAGTTTAAAAAATCAGGTAAATTTTCTCAGGCTCGTAGCCTTTGATGAGTAATGCTAAACTTAATAAAATTCATATATTTAGAATCAGCATTATAAGCCCATTCTTTTGATACATTTATTGACATCAAAGTTCTGTTTTTAAAAGTTTCGATTACTATTGAGCCGTATCGCTTGTTTTTTTTATTGTTTTTTTTTTTAATTACGTATATGTTATTACGTATATGATGGGGTTCTCCCTTTAGTCAATACCACGCTCTTTACGTTAAAAGTTAAAAAAAAATTTTATTCACAAACCCCTGAATCACAAAGGCCTTTTAATTAGAATAGATAGCTCTTTTGAAAGCACTAAAAAAAACTGTAGCGTAAAGAGCGAGGTATTGACTTGGGGAAGAACCCCCTCAAATACGTAATAATTTCTGTTCATTTTAAGTTCTAATGTTGCTTCTTACTTTCAGTTGAAAAAACTTGTTTTTTTTTAATTTAATTTCTGATCGTTTTTTAAATAATGCTTGGAAACCCGGCGCCCCCTTCATTGAAATGTCCCTTACCCCAAAGAAACATCCTCCACGGAAAGATTCTCCCGAGCAATTTTTGATGTGTAAAATTACACATCAAATTTGATTTGATCTCAGGCACGTAACTTTTGATTGGTAAAATTAAACTTGATGAAACTTATATATTTGAAATCAGAAATAAAATCTGATTCTTTTAATGTATCTATTGGTAACAAAATTCCGTTTTTTAGAGTTTCGGTTACCATTGAGCCGGGTCGCTCCTTACTTACAGTTCGTTACCACGAACTGTTTGATATCCTCTAGTACATTTATAAGCAGAAAGAGAGCGTGCTCTCTACCTAAGCCTTGCTGGTACCCAAACTGACGAGGAAGGGTGGAACAATTTTCTTCAATGTCTTTTATCAAAAATGACTCAAATAGCTTGAAAGTAGTACACGAAACGGTAATGGGGCGAGAAGAACTGCACAGAATTACGTCTTTTTGCCTTTTTTAAGGATGGGAGTTATTTGTCCGATATAAAATTGCAAAGGGACTACATCACGGACAAGGATAATCTGAAACAGATTATTTACACATTTATACAGCTAAATTTTGCTCGATTAAAGAACCTGCAAGTTGCAGGTGCCTAACTGAAATAGAATCAACACCAGAGGAAGATGTTTTCCTTAATTTCGGAATCAAAGAGTGAACAGCACTTGGCGACAGAAACATGACAGATTTCGTCTTATTTGAAAGAAGAAGGTCAAGCTGTTTTTCAAAAAAACTCCTCCGTGCTTTGGTTGAGAGCACTGAACTCCCTCGCGAAATATTCAACCTACATCTGTTCAGGTACACTAGTACTCTGGGCTTTGTTAGGCTTGCTGTACTTCCAGAGTTTGGAGGGGTCTTCAGAAAAACGGATAAAATTTTTCTGGGTCAGCGTTAGTTTATGGTTTTTCAGTTCTTTGTTAAATTTCCGTTTCCTACGGAGCCTCAAGCAATTTACTAAGCCATCTCTTGGACGGCCACAGTCATTCACAACGTCATTCAAAGTAGATCTCTGTTTTTTTGTTTTTTTTTCTACTAATCTTCTAGCTGAGACTTTTTACGAACACGTCGAAGAGGAACGACGCTTATTTCAGTACATTTCAGCGTGTGATTTATTTGTGCCAAGTAGGAAGTGAGCTCAATTGAGATATTCTTTTTACTTTGTGGCAACATAGCACAATCACTTAAAAGATTTACAGGCACATTGATTTTGCTCAGCATCTCGTCACAGAGACAGACTTTACTGAAAGACTCACTCGTTACATTTTCCAATCTCGGTAGGAAAACCAATTTGATTCTTTATTTTGAGCCATAGGCGGGGAGGAGTAAAAGCAAGTAGAGATAGGAAGGTGGTCAGAATAGAATCCTTCTTTTAAAGCTTTGATCATGTGACTGCCGAACGAAGCAACAACATGGTCTAAGTTAGAAGTTGAAGAAAGCAGCCCAATGTATGAAAAGTTGTCACTCTTAGGCAATACACCATAGTCAGGAGGAACGCAGCCCCCAAAGATTTGTGATCAGGTAGACATTGTGTTAGTTATATCTACATTAAAATCTCCGCTGATGATAACAGGTTTAGAGGCAACTTTTTAAAGAAACCTGCCTAGAAGCTTGCAGGCAGACGCAAACCGTGAAGCAGACTGTTCGTTGTTGTGCTTTGTAGGCAGATAAACATTAATTACTACATGATTTCCAAGCTTAGCGGTTATAAAGTAATCAGTCTCTGCTAATAGCTTGCAAGGGAATCGGGATAGGATAGCGAGACTGCCAGACGGTTTGTCTCTCGGTCTCGAAGTTTCACTATGAAATAAGAGATTAAAATTAGAAAACAGTGGTAACAGGCTATGGCAGTCTTCCGACAGGAAATACTCCTGAATCAGAACTAGGTCATGGGACTGCAATAACTGCGAAAGAATTTGGATTCGATCGGTAACTTTTCCACTAATATTCCACGACAAAATACGGCATCTGAATCTCATTTTGAATTAGATTTACCCTTCAGCAGAGCCTGTGCAATAGGGTATTTGTAACCGTAACATGGACGGTTGTCTGATTTGCAAAGAGCACATTTTGTTGGTTTCTGGCAAGGGGCTGTCTTAGAACTTCCGAGACCTTTTTCTCCACAGACGGAACAACAAATTTCGTTTATACATGTACTTGAAATATGTCTGAATGATTGGCACTTATAGAATCAAAGGGGTAGAAAGAAAACTCTTGAATGGGGGATCGTTCGAAACCGATCACTAATTGGAACTTCATTGCTCGTAACAAATCCTCTTTTGTTTTAAATTTCAGCCTGAAAGATCTAGTAGAGCCTCTTCGCTTTCCTTCACTACAATTTGGCACAAGAGACTTCACACCATCCGAGGTCAGATTGTTTGGGACACGTTTAATTATTCCAAAGTGCGAAGGAATTTTAGCCTTAGCGCTAATGATGCTGTTAGAGCTACGAAACGCATCGACGCGCATCGAAGCGCATTGTCCATTGCGTGAGCAATCCATATTTGGATTGCAGTGATAACTATTTGGATGCAGTGATAATTTTTTTGCGGAGAGGATTTCCCATGGGATGGATTTCCAAGGAGAGGAAAGTTTCCAGGGGAATTTTCCAGGAAAAATTTCGCATGGGGGCAGGGAATTTCCTGGCATTATTTGAAAAATGATCAGAAATTTCAGAAGTTTTTTCAACTGAAGGTAAGGAGTAACATTTAAACTTAAAATGAACAAGAAGCTATTTCGTATATTCAAGCGGCTACCATCACCTCGGTACCCCGCTCTTTACGCTAAAGCTCCACTTTTTGTCACAATACTTCAACAATAACTCCTGAAGGATAAGGGCCGCATAATTAAAATAAGAAGCTTTTCAATTAGTAAGAATCTTTAGTCTAAAGAGCGGGGTATTGAAGAGCGGGCAGTCCCTTTCATGTAAATAAAAGTTACTGTTCGTTTTGAGTTTTAATGTCGCTCCTTACTTTCAATTGAAAAACCTTGTTTTTTTTATTTAATTAATATCTTGTAAGGGCGGTCGGTACTTAGTGTTATGTTGCTTGTGAATTTTGTCTGAGCTAAATCTTACTTTTATTAAGTTTTACGTGGTTTTGTACGTCAGAGTTTACTCTTACGTGCGTTGAATATCTATTGTTCTTTTAATTACCCTGTATCGAATTTTGAAGGTCTATTTTGTTTATTTTTTAATTGTAGGCTACATCTATTGGTTTTGTTGTGCGTGGGTTTTGTTTGTGCGGAAATTTCGTAAGCTTATTCCGACGGGCGGGATTTTACAACCTTTGAATTTGGTTGGGTTGGATTTCGCAAGTATAATTTTCCTTAGGCTAAGATGTGGAGGGTTTAATTTTGTGGATCAAGTTTTGAGAGTTGTATTTTGTATGGGTCAAATCTATATAGTAAACAATTCCAAATGCTAAACGGCTAGTTATAACTCGATGGTTTAATTCGGTAGGAGGTTGCTAAAAACTAGAAGATATAATTGAAAAAATAACCGAAAAGCGAGGGTGATTTTCAGCCAGTGGACACAAAGAAGAAAAAACGGCACTGGTACATTATACCTAACACATGAAAGAAGTCAATTTTGGTTAATGCTAATGAAATAAAATAATATGGGATGAATATATAATAGTTTAGAAACAAATCTGGGCTATATATTTGCACATTGGGGGGGGGCGTGTAAAGCATAGCAAAAATTAAATACGTAACGTAACCTAACTTAACCTAGGTACCTTTTCCCTCATAAACCCCCAAAATCCAACAGTTTAAATATTGTAAATTCAATGAGAAACCACGCTTTGCGATCAGTTTAGATAGCAAATACCCGTTTAAAGGGTCTCCATGTATGCATTCCTTGGACAGTATACAGCGCGCTGTTAAGTATAATGCACCAGACCGAAAAAACATAACCCCGTTTTCTTGGCTATTTTTAATTATAGGCTACTTTTCATTTTTTAGATATTGTTTTGTCAAAAGTTTCGCACAACCAGTGTGATAATGGAATGTACATAAGTTGCAAAGAGCTTTGCTTCTCAATTTTTACATCAAATAATCAAGTAGCAAAAATATTTGTAACATTGAATTTTAAAGAATTTTGGTACTGTTCTATTATCTGTGTAACACGCGCGAAGTGAAGTTTGGTTAATGCTAATGAAATAAAACGAAATACGATAAAAATATAATAGTTTATAAACAAAATTGGGTTATATATTTGTACATCAGGGGAGGGGGGGGGGGGGTAAAGCATAGCATATATTAAATACGTAAACTAACCTAACTTAGGTCACCTTTTCCTCCCTAAACCCCTAAAAACAAAATTTTAAATATTGTAAACGCAACGATAAATCCCTGTTTGCAATCCTCAGCATAGGAAATATCCGTTGGAAAAACCTGTTTGACCAGTTTCTTTAGCATTTTCGCTGTACAATGCCTCGCGTGTTATACAGATAATAGAACAGTACCGAATCTATAAGAGCAAAACTTAATTTTACAATGACCAAGTTGACAGAATCAATGCATCATGATGATAAAATCAATCTTGTACAGTTGCTAAGAAAGTCGCCCTTTTCGTTCCGGAGAATATAAATTATTATTTAAATCCGGAAGACTCGCATTGATCTCCCTCCTCCTCTATATTAGCTGAAAACTGTTTAGGGCATCAGCATACTCTTTGATTGCATCAAGAACATGTTTTTCTTTTAATTGCTCAAAAGGATTCTACCCACATACCATACCCACTTTGTATGCTGAAGGGTTTCCTTTTACGGACTCAATAAATTTTTTTGACTTCATCATCCGTCAGAGTACCTGTCATGTCAAGACTTGCTAAATATTTTGGCAAGGAGTTCATTCACTGGAAAGACGGAGGTGTGATCCAATATGATTGGATGTTGGGCCAAACCCCAAATATTGTAGCCAGTTTTTCTGGTTCTGAAACTTGCCAGCACATCTTTTATGCTTGCCAGCTACATATAACTTTGTTTTTAGTGAGATGTCAATCAATAAAAATTTTGTAATCGCCTCCAACTACGAAATATGAAGCTTCGAGAGGAAAATGGAAAAGAGGTGTTACTTCATCTTCCTTTAAAAAAAAGAGTTATGAAGTCTAGTATTTGAACACTATCAAGTTTTATTTAGACACCAAAGTTTAATTTAGAATTAAATATTATTCTAAATTATTTCTTTTAGAATCAAAAAGAATCCAAAGGAAAAGTTCAGATAGAAAGAAAATATTCTTTTAAAATACTGAGATCGAATAGCAAGTCAATATATAATTATTCTAAGTAGTATATTTCCTTTACTTTCCAGTAATTGTGACCAGTGTCGTGATTGTATTCTTTTTAAGTGACGGATTGTCAAGTGTTCATTTTCCACAGATAGGCTTCTGTGAATTTTTTGACTTGAGGCCAGAATAAAAATAAATATAATTAAAACTTCTTTTTGGCTCCCTTAATTTCTTGTGGACTGGACTGTGTTATGAAAGATTGCGTTATAACTGCTCGCAAACCTTTTTAGCTTGACCTTATTGTTTGAAGTTCGAATGCCCCATCTTTCATTTTGGTGTAAGCTTCAAATCATAAACACTCGCAAGAAAAAATGTAAAAAAAACAAACTGAACAGGCAAAACAAATTCATTAGTACTGAATACTACCTTCAAAAATATGATGAAATATCTTAACATATAGCCATCATTGCAACGTCATTCTTGTAGCAAACTTGTGTTGAATTTGTGTCAGTTGAGGACGGAGTAGGAAAGGCGGAAACTGGCTAGAATGTTAATATGATATTGATTATATACACATCAGTGCTACATCACCAGAAGATATGCAATGCTTGCAAAAATTTGATTTTCCATATTTCTCAAGATTAGGACTGTAAACCCTCAGTCAGGGGTCTTAAAGGATGGTCTATTCGAGTTCTCAAGGGTAAACACCGAGCTACTATAGTAAAAATAAATATCCCTAGATTTACCAATTTTTTTTTTTTTAAGTGTCAGCCTTGCGCATACAATCAGAAATTGGAAGCTTAAAAGAAACAAGCCCATTAATTTATCTCTAGATTTTGATGTAAACCTAATCTTTGGATATATCAATCTCATCAACTCCAATATTTTAAAGTTTCAGTATAAGTATCAATGTTCATTTTCAAAACGTTGAATATAAACCTAAATGTCAATTACAGTTTCAAATTTTCATTTTAAAATTTCAATTTAAAATTTTTTTGATGTGGATTTCCAATCACATCGACGATTAAAGTTTCAATAAAATTTTAAATAGATTGATTAAATTATGTTTTAACACTAAAAATAGATATAGGAAATAGAAAAATAACAATTTCAATATTTTGCGTCAACGCATGCCTGACATTAAAGATCAGTCAATTGATTCATCTATTTGAATACTAGAAAGGTACAATGCACAACTGAGGCTGATCTAAAAGTAATAAGGAGGGAAAGAGTAGAAGTACTTTTGATATAATACTTTGAATAATAAAAAACATTTTGATCTAATACTACCATGTTCTATTCATAAAACATGTAATTACAAACATTGTTTGTCAACCTTTTATTGAACGATTTGATCTCAGGATTTTTACTTAACCCACGTCAATTTCATCTGAAAATTGACCTAATGGCTAACTTAACGTATGACTCAAAGTATGGCTTCCCGTATGAACGGGGCCAAATTGGATGGACATTTCTTTGACACAACGGTGAACGTAGGATGTGAAGCTGGGGTATGTGTTATAATTTAATTACTTTCTTCGAAGAAATGAAATGCCACTTACATGAACAACATGTGATTTAGCACATCAAGTCAGTAATATATTATATTAAATTTTTGAATTAAATTCTGATCATTCAACTTACAGCTTGGTCAAGTATCCCATAATTTACCATAAATACTTTTACAATTATTTCAAGTGCTGTATTCACATTAAAGTACACATTTTTATAATAATAAAAAAATAATTGAAACAGATAAAGTAATCAAACAATAGTTATCAGAATTCCATTCATTTTGATTCAAATATAAGCCCCTCAGAAGCTAAAACACCCAATTCTGTAAAACAGCTAATGAAAGCATTTTTAATTGGAAGCATTTTAAATTAAAATTGTCGCTTGTACCGTTTGTTTAAAAAAAATTGGGAAGATTGGTACTCTACCTGTTTTGGCAAATACCGTCATTTTGTTGGCACTTATACACTGAATAAATTATACACAGCTAAATCAAAAGCAAATGATGTTAAACAATTTAGCATAAGTTCTGATTATCACGTGACTGAAATCCCTCCATTTACGGTGCATAGACTTTGCCAAAAACAATTTAGCATCGCAATGGCTTCGTTTCAAAAGTACGTGCATAGTCTAAGTATGCGTGGGCTGTATCACTTTTGAAACTTGACTAGCCTATGTTTTTTCAATTTTGCACGATTACCTAAGTTTTGACTGGATTTTTGCCGTCATTTTCATGGGAAGTAATTAAAGAAGTATAGATAGATTACTTTGAAGTACCTTGGACAGTGAAATGAAATCAGACGGTTTGAATTGATTAAGTGGAAACTTACACAACCGTATATATCTTTAAAAAATAGAAAGATCGACAATTCAATTTTTAATGGCAAAGACCTCTATATGCAGCTGTGATGTTTTGGTTATAGCGGGTGCTATATTTTTAAAACAAAAACGTAAATGGGTGACATATCAGCAATAAATAAGTTAAAATAATATGGCATCGAATAGCATAAAAAGATGTACCTTCCCTTTGAGACTAAATTGTATTTGGGAACAACCAGATTGTTAATGTCTGACTTCTTATGTACTAAAAGTGCTGTCAAATTTGAGTGTGTAGTTGAGCTTAAATACCATTAAATAAAAAAAAAAAAAAACAAGTTTGTTTTTACTGAAAGTCAGGAGCAACATCAAAACTTAAGACGAACAGAAATTATTCCGTGTATGAAAGGGGCTGTCTCCTCCTCAACGCCTTGCTCTTTACGCTAAAGTTTTTCATTGTTTTAAAAAATATAGTTATGAGAAAGAGTCAAAATTTAACGGAAATAGTGAGGCGTTGAGGAGGGAACAGCCCCTTTCTTAAACGGAATAATGTCTGTT
Source organism: Artemia sp. Kazakhstan ARC1039 (assembly GCA_029168905.1). Classification (NCBI taxonomy): domain Eukaryota; kingdom Metazoa; phylum Arthropoda; class Branchiopoda; order Anostraca; family Artemiidae; genus Artemia; species Artemia sp. Kazakhstan ARC1039. Next base: position 23,501 of record JAQQPU010004991.1, read on the forward strand.
CCTTTTAAGTTTTAATGTTGCTCCTTACTTTAAGTTAAAAAAAGCTTCTTTTGTTTAATTTCAGAACATTTTTGAATTAATATAAGTTTTGATTTTGGATCACCGTACACGAATAATTAAAAAAAAAAATTTGCAGATTAATTTTACTTTTTTTGGTTAAATGGCCTTCTCGAAAGTTGTTTAGTTTTATTTACGAACGTTTTTATTAGTAATAAATATACGTAACTTACGAATCAACTTTACGTAACGAACTTCTATATTCATGTATATTTAATACGTGTGTTAGGGGGCTCAAGCTTTAGTCAATACCTCGTTCTTTACGCTAAAGGTCGATTTTTTTCTAATTCTTTAAGAATGACCCCTTAATCGAAAAGGCCGTTAATTAGAATAAATAGCTCTTATGAAAGTGCTAAGAAAAATTTATCGTAAAGAGCGAGGTATTGACTAGGGAGTGAACCCAATCATATACGTAATAGTTTCTATTCGTCTTAAATTTTGATATTGAAAAGTTCTCAGTTGAAAAATTTTTAAGTTGAAAACTTGTTTTTTTATTTAATTTCTGGTGTTTTTTTTTTAAATAATGCTGGGAAATCCGGCGCCCCCTTCATAGCAATGTCCCTTCCCCCATGAAAAGTTCTTCCATGGAAAGTCCTCCCAGGTAACCTTTGATCCCCCCCATTAGCAGAAAAAATACCCCCTGAAAACGTCTGTATACTTCCCAATAACCAATACTATATGTAAACATTGGGCAAAGTTCATAACTTGCAGACCTATCCCCTGGGACTCTGGGGGATTAAGTCATGCTCAAAGACATATTTATTATACTTTTCAACCCTGCTGAACAAAATGGCTATCTCAAATTTTGATTGGGTGATTTTGAGAAAAATAAGCGTGTCAGGGGGCCTAGTTTCCCTCCATTTTCTTGCCGCTTAAAAAGAGCACTAGCACTTTTAATTTCTGTTCGAATGAGGCCTCCAACGATATTCTAGGACCACTGGTTAGATACGATCACCCCTGGAAAAAGAAAAACAAACAAACAAAGAAATACACAAACATGCATCCGTGATCTTTCTTCTGGCAAAAAATACAAACTTCCACATTTTTTCAGATAGGAACTTTAAACCTCTAAAGTAGGGTTCTCTGATACGCTGAATCTGATGGTGTGATTTTCATTAAGGTTCTATGACTTTCAGGGGATGTTTCCTTTTTTTTGAAAATAAGGCAAATTTTCTCAGGCGCTTAACTTTTGACGGGTAACACTAAACTTGATAAAACTTATATATTTGAAACCAGCATAACAATCTAACTTTTTTGTATCAAAATTCCGATTTTTAGAATTTCGCTAACTATCGAGCTGGGTCACTCCTTACTTACAGTTTGTTATCACGAATTGTTTGAAAAATTTTCCCTCATGAACCATAATACGAGGTAGTCTAATAAATAAAAAAGATATTGAATGATCTCAGAGTTCATGGGGAGCTTGCACACATTTTCCCAGGATGGGTTCTAAAAATCTGTTTCATTTTATGAGATAAAGAGCCCTAGGGCCAGAGAAGATTCATTTTTGAGGCCTGTATTTTCAAATTTGCCAAGAGAGCGCCCTCCGATTAATACAAAGGGCAGGGGTGGGAGGTTATCCCATAATTTCTCTTCAGTCGGAGGAATGTATCTGGACTAATATGCAATAGTGGTTTTGAGGGGGATTGACTTTGTCCTAAAAATGAAACTTAAAAAAATAGTTTTACTATCAGTACATAGCAGCAGTAGTAGTAGTAGTGGTAGTAGTAGCGGTACTACATATTATCTAAACATTCTAAATAGAATTATTTCTAATGGCAGCTCCAGCTGCGTACTAAGGAATTTGATGAGGTGGGGGAGATTCATATTTCAAGGAATCCAAATTCGAAGAATTGCGAAATGAACAAATTCTATGAATGGATCTAAGAAATTATTCGAAAATAATCGGTATTTTTACATTTTGATCGAAGTAAATTGCTAAAAAACCTACCCCCATAGCACGTACTTGAGTAGGCTTATTTATATATTATTAATTCCAAAAAATAAATTCAATTTTTATTTTTATTCAAATGAATGCATCCTTGGTAGCATCACAGGAGGTTGGCCAGAGGTTCATAAAAGGGTTAATTCTACCAGAAAATTGTAGTTTCACAGTTAAATTATTTTTACTTTTTGTATATTTTAGGTTTTTGAGGCAGCTAGGGTAAACTAATTCACAGTCTGATCCCTCCCATAAAATTGGGCATCCATGAAAAAAGTTTCTTAAAAATATTCCTAAATTTTCAACGAGAAATTTCAAAACTTTCTTCAAATAACTGGCCGTAAAACAACTTCAAAGCAATAATATGGAATTGGTGTAATAAGCATTTTTAAAAGCAGTATTGAACTTTAGCGTAAAGTTGGTGGAGGGTTGAGGAGAAGGTATTTCTCTCATATACTGAATAATTTTTGTCCGTCTTAAGTTTTAACATCGCTTTTTGTTTTCAGTTGAAAATAAAACTGTCAACTGATTTTGAGAAATATTCCTAATTAGACCGGCACCGCGCCGATGAGGGAAGACTGGCGGCGGCAGGGCCGAAAACAGCGCGCCGCGCTGCGCCGCCTGTAAAATGTTGGTAGCGCGCCGCCAGTATTATGTCGGCGGAGCGCTGCCTGCACGATCAATGTTGACGGCAAACATTAATGTTTTCATCAGTCTTTCTCAAATCACATCTTAAATTTACAACAGATTCGAGCCTATTCATGAGTTAAAAAATTCACAAGTCGTTGGCTAGAAACTGGTCTTCTTCGTTATTCATCAAGAGAAGTAGAAATCTGGTAGAAACGAAATGGCTGTGGCGTTTCAGAACCCTTGCATAATACGAGTAGTTGAGGTATCTATTAGTTGTGTATTCTTAACATAACTTGGGCACTGGACCAAGGGCGCCATTGTCACTCGAGCGCAACGTTAGGTGGGGATGTGGATTTTGCTTTCGTCACACCAATTCGTTTTAGTGTGAATCTGCCTGGTACTTATGAATGAATGTTTTCAAAGTAAACCCGTTTCATCAATAAGAAAAAAAAAAAAAAACGGATTGGACGCATATGTCCCTTTCCCTTTTGACAATAAAACCATGCAAGTGCTGTATCAAGTATAACTCACGAAAATCTTGTTAATTTTTGTCAACTTTTCAACTTTTTGGCATTCCTGCTTTCAATAATAAAAAAAATCAAGGTGCTATCAATTAAGTATAATAACCCCCTATCCCCCTTCTGGATACCATCTTGATAGGATACCGTCTCTGCTTTAAATAAAAAAAAAATAATCAACTTATTGGTACCCCTGCTTAAAAAAAAAAAGAATCGAGGTATTATCATTCAAATTGATAGCTCACTACCCCCCCCCCTCTGGATACCACCTTGATAGGATACCGTCTCAGCTTTCATTAGAAAAATAATTTACTTAATAATTAACTAGGTCACTATATGGTTGAAACAAACACGCAAAATAACGTTAAACAGGCTAGTGTTCCTTGAAAAAGAATTGAGGGAATGAGTAAAGGGGTACAAAGACAACAACAAAAATGTCGAAATTATTCAGATATACCTCAAATTATTGGAAAACTGAGTCCTAATGGGGGGCCCTGGGTCTGTCAAAATATTTCAATGGTTTCCCAGGGAATTTGATATTATTTTCTTCTGTCTCCACTTTAAATGAAAAAAATAATTATCTTTTTGGCATCCCTGCTTTAAAAAAAAATGAGGTATTATCATTTGAAAATGATAGCCCCCTATCCCCTGCCTATAAGCAATAATTTACAATTTATTTATGAATCATATGTTTGGGGTAACTTCCGGTTTGATCTTTAATTCCCTAACCTTGTACATAGCTTAGTCTATAGCTAAATTTTGTCTCAATAGAAGGGTTTTTTTGGGGGGGAGTACAAATGTTTCAGAAAGAAGATAGTAAACTAACGCTAAGTTAGTTTCTTAGCGTAGAAAACGCGTTGTATTGCACATGCGAAATATCTGCGTCACTGTAATTTTGTCTTTTCCTTTAACTGGCAACAGTCCCGTTTGTTCTCTCTTCGTTTTTGTCATGGCTGGTCAGTTCGCCTTTAGATCCTTCATCTGTCATTATTATGGCTCCCAAATATGCCAGAAGCATAAAAATTTCACATAATACCTTTAGAGTTCACAGTGACGAAATCAGTATTACAACCAGGCTAACAGGATTCCTTTTTTTTGTATTTTACTTCCCCTTTTTTTAAAGAAGTCCACATTGACGCAGAAAGGAAGATTATAACATAGAATACAAATCGCTAATAATCATGATCAAATTACCAATAAAATAGTGCAAGCTTGGCAAAACAAATTTTTACTAAATTATTGTAATTCTAAGCAGAAAAAGTCGCTTCTTCCTGGGCATGAGTAAAATGATACGTTTTCCAGGCGTCGTAAAATAGTCCGACGCCGTGATCGGGTTATATATACTCCTTTATAGTACCGGCTTTGCTTAATTTGGTTCCAACAGAACTTGTAGATATTTAGTTAGTTTTTTCCAGCCGTACTGAAAACACGAATTTGATTTATTGGAATAGAAGAAAAACAAAATGCATGAATTTGAGACTCAAAAGGTATAGTTTTGCTTAGGCTCAAAGAAAGCGTTCGTTTTTAAAATATGATTTGACTAAAGCTGCTGTGAAATATTTTCCTACTAGCCTACATGTTATCAATGCATAGCAGTGGCGGATCCTGGCTAGGGCTTGCATCCCTCCTAAAGTAGTGGTGGATTTGGGGGTAATATCATTTTGTCATATTAAATATTTTTCATATTTTTCGTAGAGGGTGAACAACTTTTTTTTTATGCAGGAGTGGTTTTTATAACCTGCTATTTTTTGTATCAATATTTTTACATAATTTTAATTTCAACAGATTTATTAGAACCTTAACCCTTAGCAGATTTTAGAATAAATTTATGACCATGTCCACAACCTACCTACGGCGTATAATCGTTGGGTTCCCATTGAATTGCTGGTATTTTTTTCGCAAGTTTATCGGAATAAAATATTTTGTCCCCCCGCTAAAAAAAAATCCTGGATCCGCCCCTGGTACATAGTCCCATACTAATATAATGTAACCATAGGCTTAGACTGTCAACATACATTTTTGTTGATGGGGGAGAGGGTGTCCTGCCGTTGAAGAATAAAATTGATATCTAGAACAAAAAACGGTTTTAGATTCGTAGCTCTACTTATTAACGTATTTAAGGATGGGAATAGAAATTTAAGATAAGGAGCTCTTCAAATGATATATGGAAGGAAGATATATTAAGAGAATTCTTCCATGTTTAAAGTGTTTATACCCGCGTTCAAGTATTTGACAAGCTTAAATTGTCATGCATGTATGATTTAGAAAGGCGTACACACACGCATAAAGAACGTAAAACATTAACAGTGTCAACAAAAATAGTAAAGCTTAAGTGTGTCTTGTACGGTGTGACAAATTCATAATAAAAATTTATTTCCCAATTATTGGATGATTTGTGGTTTAGAACGGTCTGGAAATTAAAAATAAAGGTTGAACTAAGAGGGATTCAGGGGCGGATCCAGGATTTTTTAGTGGGGGTGCAAAGTAGGTTAATCCGATCAAAAAAAAAATTAGGTGGGGGCGCAAAATAGGTTGATCCGATAAACTTGCGTTAGGAGCAAGTTTAATTAGCGCAAACTTCAGTTAATTAAGTAAATTACACCACTTTTGACTACGCTATGGGGAGGGGTGGTAGCCCCCTACACTGACATCCACTGACATCTTTTCTAGCAGTTGTCATACAGCTACGCAAGAGACGTTTGATCCTTAGTTTTCTTGTATAAGAAGGTAGATGCCCTCATAGATTTTGAAAACAAATTATTTGTTGTTTATAAAACATAATTGCAACCAAATTTCAAGTAGAATGGCCACTTAAAAATTAGATTGGGTATGAATTCTTTTTGTGGTTGAAGACAAAGCCTGTTTATTGCTTTGTTTTTGAAGAATTGAATTAACTGATTCTTTACTATAACTACAAAAGACGTATTTACATGTATCTCTATTTAATAGGTTATCATAAAAGGAGTTCATAAAATATCCACATTGCAGAAAAATCCCTTCTGTTTCATGTTTCTCTTTCACTGATTGAAAATAATCCTTGTTGTTATTTTGACATTTCTTTTTTTCCTTTTTGTCCCTCTCACCCTCTCAAAAGAAAAAAAAAATCATGAGTTGGTGCCACTAGATTTTATACAACATTGTTGTCTTACTGCATAATACGCAGAAATTGACCCTCCACATTAGGGTGACTTTTTTTTAATTAAAAAGGCCATTAGAACTTTAAATTTTCATTGGAGTAAGTCCTTTCCTAATACACGACCACCGATGCTTTGAACAGTAATCATCACTTAAAAAATAATAATAAAATAAATAAAAAAACACACATCCTTCACCATATTTTATGGTAAAAGAAATAAAGCAGTCCCATTTGTGTATACGGGAACTTGAAAAAGTTCTTTCAGAGTGCATCAGGTTCTCGTCATGGTATAATTTTTGACAAGGTTACACCTCTTCTGCAGGTCCTTCCCTTTTTTTAGACTTTTGCAAATAATTTATGTTGGGTACATTTAAAATTAATGAGTTTTACATGTTTGGAATCAACACAAAATACCCTTTGATGTATTTATTGTTGTCAAAATTCTAGTTTTAGAGCTCCAGTTTCGACTGACCGTCGTTAGGCCTACCATGTCAGTTATAGTCAGAGCATCTGAAAAATTTTGCACATTATTTGCATAATTTACGTCACATCCTAGCCTCTCATCGTTGGTTAACGCTACGTTGACAAAGTGAGTGCCGAGGCAGTCTAACTGCCTATAGGCGATTACGTCATCCAATTAAAGTGTACCACTGTGTTGCTTCAAGTCCGCTATTAGATAGGTTTTACGATGAAATGTTTTGCTTTAAATTGTAGGTATTGTAGGTATTGGGGTATTGGGGTATACAATGGGGTATACAATATTAAATTGTAGGTATTGGGTGATAATCTGATTAAACCATATTTAGATGTTTTCACTTTCTATATTTGTTCTATCGTTTTCGGTATTTCCGATTATTTTTTTTTGCACTCAAATTAATTAACTCTTCGCTTTGCCGAAGTTAAATAACAAAAATTGTAGCTAAAGAGTATTTTGCACAATTTTTTTCAAAAACACTGAATAATATAAAAACAAGCTTCGATGACATAAATGGCCACCACAAAAATTTAGAAATAAATAAAAATAAATGACTGGCTATTTTCGGCTATTTAAAATAAGCAGTATTTCAATGTTTTCCCCTGAAAATTGTTCGTGCCATTGAGTGATTAAATTAAAAAAAACAGGTTTTTTCAACTGAAAGTAAGGATCAACATAAGACTTGAAGGAACAGAAATTATTATGTACATGAGAAGGATACCCCCTCCACAATACGTCGCTCTTCACGCTAACGTGATTTAGAATGTTCAAAGAGCTGTCTTATTCTAACTTAACGAACCTTGTGTTTCATTTGTTGTTCGTAAATGATTGGGATAAAAAAGTCATACTTTAAAGAGTAAAGTATTTAAGAGGGCGTATCTCCCCCAATCAACCACTGAAAATTCCCCCAGAAAAATTCACCTTCGAAAATTGTCTTCACTTCCCAATAACAAATGCTATGGGTAAGCAATAGGCAATAGGCTTTTTTAATTAAGTGAAAAAAAAGTTTTTTAACTGTAAGTAAAGAACAGCACTAATACTTAAAACGAACAGAAGTTTTTCTGTTTATGAGAGGTGCTGTTACCTCCTCAATGCCTCACTCTTCACTCTAAAGTTTGACTCTTTGTCTCAACTTTTAATTTTTAAAACAATAAAAACTTTAGCGTAAAGAGCGAGACGTTGAGGAGGGGACAGTTCTTTTCATATACGAAATAATTTTTGTTCCTTTAAAGTTTCTATCTCTCCTTACTTTCAGTTAAAAAAAAATTTTTTTTGTTTAATTTCTGAACATTTTTCAACTAATGCAGGTTTGAATTTGGCTCACCGTACATTAAAAATTAAAATGAAATTTGCATATTAATTTTGGAAGATTTATTCCGTATATAAAGGGTTGCTTCCTCCTCATTACTTCACTCTTTACGCTAATTCTGTTAGCACATTATAAAATCTTCCTATTCTAATTGAATAGCCCCCCCTTGTTTCAGTAAACACTTACAAAATTGGAACAAATAGGCAAACTTTTGCGTAAAAAGAGCATGGTATTAAGGAGGGGGTAACCCGTCACATATGGAAGGGAAAGCTCTCCCCCTCACGGAAAACTCCTTCGTTGAAATTTCACCCAATTTTCAGTAAACCTTCCCCCGGTCAAATTCCCTCCAGACAGTTCCATCCTCGGTGAGAATCCCCCCTCCCTGTGAAAATGCTTGTGGACGATTCAGCCTGAAAAACTTTTCTTACCATCTTTCATTTGAATACCAATTTAATCTCTGATCGGTTTCTTGATCAGCTCTGAAATGCCCCCTTCCGTGGAAATTATTTTCCAGAAATAAAAACACGCGGAAAATAGTCCCTTGATAATTCCACCGGAATATCTCCACATGAGAAACGGGAAGAAACCGTAATGCTTTCGGACCAGCACTGATGTTTTCAATAATTTATCATTTGTTATTAAAATATTTATTATATTCAGTACTACTACTACTACTAACATCTCACCGCAGCACCAAGCCACCTGAGCCCAACACAACTACGCACGCTCCTCCTCTATCCCAATTTATTCAAAGCCTCCCTCTTTACACCCTCACAGGAAGTTCCCATTTCCTTTAAATCTTTCTTTCTGACATCCTCCCGCCACAACCGTGGACTGCCTGCTTTCTGTTTAGCCCTAGATGGCTGGCCAAAAAGGACAAGCTGAACATGATCGATGAAATCAGGTTCCATCTGGGTTTTTAGCCTATTGGAGAAATGGATTCTGACTATAACTCATGTGCGGTTTGATAGGACCAATCTCATACTTGGGACTTTTTAATAGCAATGCTGGTCTTATTTTGACCAAGGCAGTAAATTTTTGTTTAGTATTTTCAAGAGATGGGTTCAAAGCGGTCAAAAAGAGGTTGTTCTAGAAAAAGGGCATACTTTCAGGCCGTATTGTTCTCCTCTTCTCTACACAATTTTATCAAATTTTCAATGCAAGGCAAGCTTGGTCAGCAGCTGCACCTGTCAAGGCTCTCCAGATTTTAGTTCCAAGAAAAACTGATCCACCCAAGTCATGGAAGTCTTAGAATATGGGTCTCAAAAATACCTATATGAAGTTGTCATAAAATTAATGTCCATGTCCGTCGCCCATGTCCATTCTGGGAGTGGATTCCAAGTCTGATCAGTTAATCAAATAGTTTGTGGTAACAAACTTTAAGTAAGAAGCAACTCGGCCAAATAGCAACCAAAACACCAAAACCGGGAATTTCGATAACAATACATACATCAAATGAATTGACTTTTTATGCGGGCTCCAGAAATATAAAGTTCATCAAGTTTCATGTACCCATCAAAAGCTATGAGCCAGAGAAAATTTGTATTATTTTCGAGACAGGGCGGGAACGCCCCCAAAAAGTCAAAGACTACTACTACTACTTTTGTAATTCTTGCCAGAAGAAAGATCACGGATGCGTGTTTATTTGTTCCTTTGCGCACTTTTGATTTTTATTCAAAAGCGGTAAAGGAGTTTTTTTTTAAAAAGAAAGAGGAATTCAAAACTTAACAGTGAAATTTGTGAAAATATAGTGTACAATTCTTAAATAAACATGGCACCGATCATTCCGCTGGGAGTGTTTTAAAAGTAGACGAAACAATAGATCACGAGGGATCCTTAAAGACTGGATCCAAAAATTTCAAGAGGTAGGTCCAAAAAGGGTCCCACAGACGTAAAACCAAACTTTCATGAGGGTATAGACATTTGTGTGTATTTATTACTAGTATGGTCCTTTTAATTTATGGTCCTTTTAATTTCATTTTTATGGTCAGTTTAATTTATTAGTTCTTTTTAAAGTTGTTCAAGACGAATATAGTTTCACTACAAACAAGAGATTAGATACTGTCTCCTTCCTTAACTGTAAATAAAAACCAAAAGCCTACTGCGTCATTAGCGCTTAACTGAAAATGAATTATATTACAAATATTTTCTTTTCCAGTTCTTACAGCATTGAAAATAAAAATACAATTACAGTGAAATAAATTCTTGAACTGATGAATGTTTCATCTATTATTATCATTATACATCAAATACTCAATTTGATGTTGTTTATACTTTCCAATGCTGTTCAAGACGCATATGGTTTTCAGTAAAGTGCCAAAGACGCAGTAGGTTTTAGACTTTTACAGTGAGAGAAGGAGGTGATACCCAAACTCTTGTTTGTAGTGATTTTTTGTTCGTTTCAAGCTTGATTTGTATATTCAATTTAAGTTTCACTCCTGTTAAGATTTATTTATTACTTGACATTAATATCTATTGTATCTTTGTATGCATTGATTGTTTATTTAATTTCTATTCGTTTTAAGTTTCATTTATACTTCAATAGGAAAATATTTTTTTCGTTTTAAGCTTGATTTTCATATTCAATCTAAGCATTACTCGCTTTAAGATCTATTTATTCATTCATATTATTACTTGCTGTATGTTCTTTGCTATGACTGTTTATTTAATTTCTGTTCGTTTTGGGTTTCATTTATTCTTTAATAGTAATTTCTGGTCGTTTTGAGTTTTAATCTTAACAGATGTCTGTATCTGCTGAGCTTAAGTTTAAAATTACCTTTACTTTTTTTTGAAAAACCTATTTTTCGGAAAGTTTTTTTATTAATTAATTTTGTTCGTTTTTTATTGCAAAAAGTTTCAAGTTTTTAAAAATCCCTTATTTCAAAATCAAACCTTAAAAAAATCAAATGTTCATCAAAGTATTAAAACTGGTATCAAAGTAACAATGTCAAAGTGAAAAAATGGGTTTGTGTCAACCTCGGAGTTTTTATTATCTGATGTTTGAACTATTTTTAACAAAAAAGCTATCTCAAAATTTTTATCGGATGAGTTTGGGGAAAAGGGCGTGGGGGGGGGGCTAATTAACCCTCGGTCTATTTTAACTCTTTAAAAGTGAACTAGATCTTTCAATTTTCAATCAAATGAGCCCTCTCTGAAGTTTATACGAGCCTCCCTTCTATAAGAACCATATATATCCCCAGAGTATAACTTACAACGCCTGTCCCTGGACCCTGGGGGGTTGTGTCGACCCCAGAGTTTCAATATCTAATGGTTGAACTAAGTTTAACAAAATTATAACATAAAATTTTTATCGGATGGGTTTATCCATCCGAAAATTCCAAAGGCGTGGAGTGCGGGAGGCGCTAGTTGCCCTCCGATGTTTTTTCCCTCTTAGAAAATGAACTACAGCTTTCACTTTCCATTCAAATGAGCCCTCTCTGAAGTTTATACGAGCATCTCTTTCATAAGAACCATATACGGCCCCAGGACATAGCTTACAATGCCTGCGCCAAGGCCCCCCCGGGGGGGGGGGGGTTCGACACCGTAGTTTTGTTATCTGACTTTTGAACTATTTTGAAAAAATAGCTCTCTCAAGGTTCTTATCGGATGGGTTAGAGGAAAATAGGGCTTGGAGACGGGGGGGGGGGGGGTCTCCGAGCCCTCCGATCTCTTTTGACTCTTAAAAAGGGAACTAGAAATTCAAATCATACTAGCCCACTCCGAAGTTCATACGAGTATCCCTTCTATAAGAACTATATATGCCCCCAGAGTATTACTTACAGCACTTGCCTCCGGGCCCTGGGGGGTTGTGTCGACCCTGGAGTTATCATTATATGATCTTTAAACTATTTTAAAAAATGGCAATATCAAAGTTCTTATCGGATGGATTTGAGGAAGAAATGACATGCGGCAGGGGGGGGGGCTAGTTGCCCTCCGATATCTTTTTACTCTTTAAAAGTGAACTAGAACTTTCAATTTCCAATCAAATGAGCCTTCTCCGAAGTTTATGCGAGCTATCCTTCCATAAACACCATATGTGCCCCCAGAGCAATACTTATAACGCCTACCCCGGGCCCTGGGGAAGGGGGTTGTATCAACACAGGATTTTTTCTTATCTGACCTTTGAACTATTTGTAACGAAATGACCATACGTAAATGAGTTTTGTTATATAATCTTAGAACTATTTATAACAAAATGGCTACCTCAAATTTGTATCGGATGTATTTTGGGAAAAGGACTTGGAGGGGGCTAGTTGCCCTCCGATCACTTTTGACTTTTAAAAAAGGCACTAGAACTCTCGATATCTAGTCTAATGAGCCCTTTTTGAAGCTCATACGACAACCCCTTCTATATGAAGTGCCTCTGGGGGAAAAAAAATAAATGGAGTGTAGGGGTTTTTATTACAGTAGTATTGTGTCAATTAAAGGTACAACACAGGCAGCCATTATTTCTAGGAAGACACACAGGCAATCTATGCAAGCAGACACATAGACAATCCATACAAGCGGCCTATCATTCACCATATAATTACAGACATCCATCCATACGACAAGACACATAGCCCACCATACAAGCAGACAAATATCCCATATTTGATGTTTTATTGTATGGATGTTTTATATGTATGGATGTATGGATTGCTATTTTTCATTGTATTGTTGTTTTATTTGATGTTTATTGCATGGATATATGGATGTTATTGTGGGGATGGTTTTGTGTCATGTTGTAGGGTTGGTGTTTTATTTGATGTTTTATTGTATGGATGTTTTATGTGTAGGGATGTATGGATTTTTTTCCATTGTATTGGTGTTTTATTTGATGTTTCATGTGTATGGATGTTAGTATTTTTATTGTTCATTGTATTGGTTTTTTATTTGATGTTTTATTGTATGGATGTATGGATGTTATTGTAGGGATGGTTTATGGTATTGATGTCTTTTTTGGTACTCTAATGATGATATGTTTTCTTTCCCAACGATACGTTTTTTACATTCTAAGCAACTTCCCGTTGATTTTATGAAATTTGTACTTGATGTAGGATTTGATTTCCTAAGGGAAAAGGACGATACGTTACTCGACTGAGCAAACAATCCATTGAACATATTGTGATTTTAGAAATACATTCAATGTACTTTTTCCGGAAGATTGGCCAACTGATGTTAAGCGTCACATTATCGTAAAAATTTATTTGCACATTTGAATTATCAATCAGACTTTTGGTAGGTGTTAACAGCGATCTGTTTTGGGGCCTCACTTATGGCAACATCCTGAGAATATGCATAACCCGATTATTTGAGATGCATACTGGACAGACAATTTCTTCTGAGGCTTGGGCCCCAAGTCATCCCTGCTATACCTCAACCCCATCCCTACACCCCTCCTTTCCTCAACCCTCTCCCCTCCCACCCCTTCATTACCCCCAACTTTTTTTAACAGAAAAAAATTTTCAACCTTTTTCACATGTCTTGAAATGACATAAAGTATTCTTAAAGCAATTAAAAATCACCATTAATATTTCAAAATACAAAATGAGAATGATATAAAGGTGTTAGTCGTGACTTTTACAATTAGAAAAGTAGTGTTTGTCGTTGCACTTTTTTTCTGACTTGGAATTTCATGTACTTGGAAAATTATTCAGCTTTTTTTATTTTTTTTACATGGGAATATTTTTCTACTTTTTCACATGTCTTAAAATGACATGAAATATACTTAAAACACAAAAAATCCCATTTAATATTTTCGAAACACAAAACGGGAATGATATTAATATGTTAGTCGTGACTTTTACTATTAGAAAAATGTGTTTTTAGTAGCAGTTTTTTGTGACTTGGAATTTTTGGGACTTAGAAATTTTTTCAACTTTTTCTTTATTTTTTTTGTTTACTTATACGGTTATATTAGTGGTACTCTATGGATACTCATTGACACTATATAGTTTATTACATATTTTCAAACAGTTAGTTTTTGTACATTGGAAGGACAAAAGAATGACATCTTTTTATTTTTTTCACTACCTTTTTTTATGTTTTTTTGTATGAACTGAACTAAATTCTTTAGCAACATCCTTTGTCGGATGCATAGGATAACATTGACAGAATCTAGGCATCAGAGTGAATCCATCCTTTATCAACATCTTTTGTCGGTTAAGTCGGATAACATTATCAAAATCTAAGTATCAGAGTGATTAAATCCTTTATCAACATCTTTCGTCGGATACATAGGATAACACTGGCAAAATCTAGGCATCAGAGTGAATAAATTCTTTATCAACATCCTTTGTCGGATACATGGGATAACATTGACACAATCTAAGTAACAGAGTGAATAAATGATATATCAACATCCTTTGTTAAATATGTCAGATAACATTGACAAAATCTAAGTTTCAGAGTGAATAAATCATTTATCAACATCTTTTGTCAGATACGTAAGATAAAACTGACAAAATCTAAGAATCAGATTGAATAAAATCCTTATCAATATCTTTTGTCAGATACGTCGGATAGAATTAACAAAATCTAAGTATCAGAGTCATTAAATTTCTTATCGACATCATTTGTCGCATATATAGGATAACATTAACAAAATCTAAGTATCAGAGTGAATAGATCATTTATCAACATCTTTTGTGAGGTACGACGGATGAAATTGATAAAATCTAATAATCAGATTGAATAAATTCCTTATAAACATTTTTGGTCACGTCGGATAACATTGACAGAATCTATGTATCAGAGTGAATAGATTCTTTATCAACATCTTTTGTCGGATACATCGCATAACAGTCGCAAAATCCAAGTATCAAAGTGAATAATCCTTTATCAATATCCTTTTTCAGATACGTTAGATAACATTCAAAAAATCTAAGTACAAAATTAAATAAATTCTCTATCAACATCATTTGTCAGATATGTTAGATAACATTGACAAAATCTAAATATCACAGTGAATAAATTCTATATCTGCATCTTTTGTCAGATATGTCAGATAACATTATCAAAATCTAAGTGTCAGAGTGATTAATTCTCTATCAACGTCCTTTGTCAGATATATCGGATAACATTGACAAAATATAAGTATCAGAGTGAATATATTCATTATCAATGTCTTTTGACAGATATATCGGAAAACATTCACAAAATCTAAGCATCAGAGTGAATAAATTCAATATCAACATATATTATCTGATACATCGGATAAAATTATAAAAATCTAAGCATCAGAGCGAATAAATCCTTTACCACCATCTTTTGTCGGATACGTCGGATAATATTATCAAAATCTAAGTATCAGAGTAATTAAATTCTTTATCAACATCCTTTGTCGGTTAGTCGGCTACATAGGATAACATTGACAAAATCTAAGTTTCACAGTGAATAAATTCTATATCTACATCTTTTGTCTAATATATCAGATAACATTATCAAAATCTAAGTGTCAGAGTGATTAATTCTCTATCAACGTCCTTTGTCAGATACATCGGATAACATTGACAAAATCTAAGTATCAGAGTGGATAACTTCTTTTTCAATGTCTTTTGACAGATATATCGGATAACTATCACAAAATTTAAGCATCAGAGCGAATAAATTTATTATCAGCATCTTTTATCCGATACATCGGATAACATTATAAAAATATAAGTATCAGAGGGAATAAATCCTTTACCAACATCTTTTGTCGGATACGTCGGATAATATTATCAAAATCTAAGAATCAGAGTAATTAAATTCTTTATCAACATCCTCTGTCGGCTACATATGATAACATTGACAAAATCTAAGTATCACAGTGAATAAATTCTATATCTACATCTTTTTTCAGATGCGTAAGGTAACATTATCAAAATCTAAGCATCAGAGTGATTAATTCTCTATCAACGTCCTCTGTCTGTTACATCGGATAAAATTAACAAAATCTAAGTATCAGAATGAATAAATTCCTTATCGTAGTCTATTTTTAGATTCGTTTGATAACATAGAAAAAATCTAAGTATCAGAGTGAATAAATTCTTTATCCATGTCTTTCGACAGATCCATCGGATAACATTCACAAAATCTAAGCATTAGAGTGAATGAATTCATTATCAAAATATTCTATTTGACACATCGGCTAACATTATCCAAATCTAAGCATCAGAGTGAATAAATCTTTTACCAACATCTTTCGTCGGATAACATTATCAAAATCTAAGTATCAGAGTGATTAAATTCCTTAACAACATCCTTTGTCGGCTAAATATGATAACATTGAAAAAATCTAAGTATCAGAACATTTTGGACTTGGAAACTGATTCAACTTTTTGTATTTTTTTTTATTTCCGTGGAAGCATTAGTGGTACTCTATGGCTACTCATCGACACTACATAGCTTATTATATATTTTCAAACAGCATTTTTGTACATTGGAAAGATACACATGCATCATATTAAAAAAAAATGAAGATGGCTTTCTTTTGTCCTGATATCGATTGCTATCTTGCTACTCTTGGTCCAAGAGAAAAGGCTCATGGAATGGACTATACGGCATTACTTTAACGACACGCATAGGGCATTACTTTAACGAAACCATGCTAAAAGTTGTGTACGACCTGGAAAAGGAATAAGCGTCATGTCAAGAAAAAACTTGGTGAATCATTTTATAGAACGAATTCAAAACATTCCATTTTCTAGGATGATATTAACGAACATGTAATATTTTCCAAGCTAAGTTAAGTAATAATTTCCACGTTTCATTTGCACGTAATAGATAACGAGTCTTGTGACTCCTCTCCACAATAATTTTTCTACGGGTTTTATGAATCCTCCCCACAATGAACTCAGTGGGTTTTACGACTTCTCCCTCTATCCATATGAGAAGAAACCAGCTAATAAACTATTGAAGTCAAGGAACTATTGCAAAATTGATTTCTCTTGCCTCGGATATTAGTTGCGCAATAATTTAAACCTAAAACACTTGAGTTCTTGGGGGGCCAATGAACTACTACTACTTTTGCTATTGCAAAACAAGTCTTTTTACTTTGAGCAATTTTGATTTTTTCCTATGCGGCTGTCCCACTAGTGCTCTATGGCTGGTCGACAATAATACTTGGTTCATTGTATGTTTTCTATCGTTATTGATTGTGCACTGGATGGATAAACACATAAGTCTTATTTTTAATAAATAAAGCTGAATTTTTTCGAGAAAGTATGTCTACATAATAGAGTTGTCGTAGCATTGAAAACTGACACGGAAAAATATTTGAATTGCGAAACGAGCACCAATGGTGACGTCATTGGAAACGTATGGGAGCTAGTTGTGGCAGTGAGAGATTGAATTCTTTTGGAATATCGACAAAATTCAAAATTTCTGAAGGTGGATTTGCCAGAGTCAAATTTCCAGGTATGATAGTGCTCAAAGATATTGCAAGCCTCAAACTAGTGGTTTATGACGAGGGCTAACTTCTTGCTTATGCTTCTGGTAAAACATTACCTCTTGAAAAATCATATCATCACCGTTCTGGTATTACCATTCAACAGAACGTAAACGCAAGACGACCGTACTCCAGTATCAATGTCATAAATCATATCAAGTCTAGGCGTCTGAACTGTAACCTATGTAACAAATAATCTGGTAATAGATACTGTAATCGAGAGCAAAATTAAAATGGCATGGACCGATAACATCACCAAAGAAATTAAAGACAATTCAATGAAAAGCAAAGCATCAATAATTGTTAATAGTATCACTGGTTGTTTACCAACAGATATCATCATTGAACAGAATAATAGCAATGATGAAAAAGTAAAAATGAAATATTTCAAGAAAGTATGTGCACATAACAGAATTATCGTAGCATTGAATGCTGACAAGAATAAGTATTGAACTATGACAAAAGCACTAATGATGACATCAATGGAAATGTGTGTGTGCATTGTCATGACAGTGAAAGATTGAATTTCTTTGGAGTATCGAAAAAATTCAACATTGATGATGGTTGATATAATAGAATAAAACTCCCAGAGATGATAGTGTTCAATGACCATTCATGCCTAAAAGTAATAGTTGACAACGAGGGTCAACTTCTTACTCGTAGCACGGGTAACATATTGCCTATTGATAAGTCATATTGCCATATTTTGGGTATTAGTATTCAACGGAAGGTAAAACAGAAGAAAGGCATACTGCTGCATCAATGTCTTGAAACATATCATGTCTCAGTGTCAAAATTGTTACCTATGTAAAAATAATGTGGTAATAGACAGTGAAATCACCGGAAAAATAAAAAGGGCACTGGTAGATAATATAACTATGAAAATTAATGACAATTCTAAAAAAACAAAGCATCAGTGAATATCGCTAGTATCATCGATAGTTTACCATCAGATACTGTCAATGAAGACAATAATACCAATGATGAGATGTATGATGCGATTGTAGCTGAAACCATGTTAAAAGTAGTAAATGATACCGAAATGGAATAAGTACCTTGTCATGCGAAAACATTATGAACAATTTTTTTGAACGAACTCAAACATTAAAATTTTTTATATGATGATGATAATATCATGTAACAACTTATATGTCATTATTTCAATTAAAATATTTTATGCATTACTTTGTTAGAACTCCCTTAATTTTAGGATAAGCTAGCAAATCGAATGTTTAGAATGTTCATTAATATCAACATGGAAATTAATAGCAACTCTAAGAAAAGCAAAGCATCAGTGGATATGCGAAAGTAACATTTCCATAGATGATAGCGCCCAAAGAGAATGCAAGCCTGAAACTAATAGCTGATGACAATCAAAGAAAAGGGAAAAAGAAAAGTCTTTCGCTCCACCAATATTATAATATCCTGTCTACCATATCCTGTCTACATGTTGAAAATGTTACCTGTGTAAAAATAGTGTTGTAATAGACAATGAAATCACAAGTAAAATAAAAATGGCTTTAGCATATAATATCGCCATGGCAATTAAAGACAATTCAATGAAAAGCAAAGCATCAGTGAACGTTAAAAGTCAAGATAAAACATGATGTATTATTTTTGGAGCGGATTCAAAGTATTCAAATTTTTTATTATGATATCAATAACATGTAGTATCGTACGTGCCATTATTTTAATAAAAATATTTCATTGAATTACTTCGCTATGTTCCTAATATTTTTAGGATAGCCCAGCAGCTTCATGCAGCTGTTTGGGAATCTTCTACTTTTCTGAACCTATAACTTGCTGAAAGCCGAACCTCTGTAAAAACTTACTCTATGAGTAAAGTATATTCTGTGGCCGAATTCTTCAGCTCACTGCTTACAGTAAATACTTTAGTCCAAGTTGGAGTCATACTCCGGCTATGACGATGCAAAACTTTGCTCGATCAAGTAAATTTACAAAATCAAAAAATACAACAAAATTATGAAACAGATCAGTGAAGACTCAAGGCAACAAGGGCAACCGTCCTGGTTTTATCTTCGTAAAGTCGTCAACAAGCTGGTAAAAATTCAAGTTTTTGACTAAATCCTTCTCTGCATAGATCAAAAGATGGGGACTAAGACGATCGTCTCCTTTGGTCGAGCGCAGATAGTTCTTCACTATTTCCAGCCCAGAAAACAAGCATTCATTGCTGGCTATCGTGACAGGAGGTATGGCAGCAATATGAAAAAC
Source organism: Artemia sp. Kazakhstan ARC1039 (assembly GCA_029168905.1). Lineage (NCBI taxonomy): Eukaryota > Metazoa > Arthropoda > Branchiopoda > Anostraca > Artemiidae > Artemia > Artemia sp. Kazakhstan ARC1039. Next base: position 43,212 of record JAQQPU010004991.1, read on the forward strand.
CTTGATAATTTCTGAATAGACCACGGGAAATGTCTGATATTATCGATGACGTCTATGAAGTTCTTCGGCTTTGCCTCCTCCTCGAGAAAAAAACTGCTTGGCAATACCAGCTTGGGCCTCAAGAAGAATCTAGTCAATGTCCATTTCAGAAAAAAAAATTCAGAGAATTGCTTGAGGAGCTCTGCATCCATGAACTTGGTAGAATTTCAGTGTATGTTTGAGTGTACTGAGCACTGAAAGGTTATCTGTAAACCCTCAATCGAATTCCGCAATCAGACGATCTACAGTCTCCAGGTATTCTCTTTTCATTTTTTCCGCTAAAGTTGGAGCTTTATTGTCGGATTCAACAAAGTTTTTTCCTAACATCGAAGTGTTCATGAGTTCTTCCAGGTGTTTGGTAATCTTTTGGGTTGTTCTAGGTCGTCCCTTCTGACCCGCAGAGGATGATCTGGTCGCGGGTCCATTCACGTCAGGTACTTCAATTTCAAGACCTTCAGCAAACCCTTTTGCCTTCTCCAAAAGCGATGCAAATGAAGTGTCAGAGCGCAATTGAGCTATTTCCTTCCTTTTTGCTTGAATCAAGGTGCGGGACCTAGATATTACGAGATCAATTGCCTGAACCTGCTCAGAAAGGGAGTTTGTCGTCCTCAGAATTGCTTCCATATAGAGCAACTGGAATATCACTGAGAAAGATTCCATTTTTCTCTGGAGCCCAGCTGCGTCTGCTCAAGCTTCACTATCAGCTTCCTCACTGACTGCAAACAGTACAGCCAGAATATATTCATATCGGAGTCTTTCTGCAACGTTCTCCATTGAGCTTGAAGAACTACCGATAATGTGACCGCCAAACAGATTCATAATTTTGGACCAAGTGCCAAAACGTGAAGCGTGACTAGAGCAAATCGAACGCGGCTTCATATCACCAGTCGGCATTGTAGCAAATCGAATGCGGCTTAATATCACCGGTCGGCATCGTAACAGTAGCCTACCCAGCCAGAAATGAAATGACTGCCGACTTATCCAGAAAAGCCATAATTTAACACCATATAAACTACCCAGCGCGGTTCAGAATAGTAACTTTGGTCCACCAGATCCTGAAAAAAAACGACTTAATAAAACACAACTGCTGTAGGTTAGTTACTTGCCGAGCCGGTTCACTTGGCTTTTGCTTCTTAATCCATCTGTTCAGAGAAACTTGATTTTCTGCTTCTTTCTCCTTCTTCAATGCTGCCAATTTACGCTTTTGAGCTCCTGACAAACTCATGAATTCTCAATTGCTCTTCAGCTGCTGACAGTAGATAGTAAACTGGTGAACTGGGCTATATATGGATGGCCTTACGGTTTTAAACAAATTCATCTATTTAAACTGATCTTTATACCGCAAATTAGCTGTTTAAATTAGCTTGGTCAGAAAATGATCTGTCACTTCAATCCTTGCACGACCAGTTGCACTAATGGCGATATCATATTTAATCTCACTATTATCCAAATTAATGTACATATACATGTAGTAGTTTCAAGATTTTGACTAATTGCTAATTGTAATTTTGTTCCTGTATATTTTATATAAAAAAAGGCATTTTTGGGAGGAAGCTTGGCCCCCTCAGAAAAATTAGAGTGTAAATGGTCCACCCCTGCCCCCTCCCTCAAATGTTGTAGCTGATTTTAATGTTTTTTCCACTTTCTTAACATTCCTTTTGTTTTCATATAATCTATCACTCAGATATTTCTTGTACAAGTCCTTTCTCCTTTCTATTAAACATAAGGCTTTTTCACTAATATTATTAGCTGCAGTCCTAGCTTTCTTCCCCTACGACACCTTCAGCAACTTCACAAATTATTTTTCTAAATTCCAACCATCTTCTATATTATCAAATTTTAAACTCTCAAGTTTAGTATTTAGCTGTTCCTGGAAAGTTCCTCTCCATGTCTCATCCTGGGGTCTACCAACATCATAACTTTCGGGAGGTAGTTACCCTTCCAAGATTTGAGCTTTAAATTAACCCTTGACACTACTAGATGGTGATCTTTACTTTGAACATCAATAACAGCACTTCCATATACCATTGTATCCTCTATTGATCCTGCCAGTCTTCGGTTTACTATAACATAATCAATAAGGTGTGCTGTCTTACCATCACGTAATTACCATGTTAACTTATAAGCCATTTTATGACCAAACACCGTGTTGGTTATAAGTAGATTGTTATACCTATAAAATTGCAAAAGTCGGTATCCATTACTGTTTTCTTTTCCTAAATTAAATTTACCTAGGCTAGGATACCATCTATCCCTATTTCTACCGACCTGAGCGTTAAAATCTCTCAGTAAAAACATCGTATTTCTACCTAGGACCCTGTCTATTTGCTCCTGGAATTGTAAGTAAAATTCATCTTAGTCACTGTATCTCCGTCAGTCGGTTCTACAGGGGCATATACTACTATAACTGATACCCTGAAATTTTTAGTCATATAATGAGCAATAAGTATTTTATTATTAATACCTTTCCAGCCTAAACTAGACTTAGTAGCTTCCTTATTCAACATGACGTGGCGTTGAAGAGGGGACAACCCCTTTCATATACGGAATAATTCTGTTCGTTTCAAGTTTTACTGTCTTTTCTTACTTTCAGTTAAAAAAGCTTATTTTTTTATTTAATTGTAAGTAAGGAGTGACCTGGCTCAATAGTAGCTGAAACTTAACAAAACGGAATTTTGATACCAATAGATATATAAAAAAAATCTATTTTTATGGTGACTTTAAATGTATAAGTTACATCAAGTTTAGTTATACCCATCAAAAGTTACGAGCCTGAGAAAATTGTGTTATTTTAGAAGAAAGGGGGAAACACCCCCTAAAAGTCATAGAATCTTGTTGAAAATTACACCATCAAATTCACTGCATCAGATAATCCTATTTTAGAGGTTTAAACTCTTATATGCAAAAATGAGGAATTGTTTATTTTTTGCCAGGAGAAAGATCACGGATGTGTGTTTATTTGTTTTTTTTTTGCTTGTTTTTTTTTTTCTCACGGGTAATTGTTTTGACCCAGTTGTTTTAGAATATCGTGAGAGAGCTCATTCGAATGGAAGTTAAACATTCTTGTGCCCTTTCTAAGTGATCAAAGAAATTAGAGAGCAACTAGGCCCCCTCCCACGCTCATTTTTTCTCAAAGTCACCGGACCAAAATTTTGTGATAGCCATTTTGTTCAACATAGTATAAAATCTAATAAATATGTCTTTGAGGTCGATGTAATCCCCCACAATCCCTGGAGGAAGGGTTGCAAGTTATGAACGTTGCCCATTGTTTACAGATATTATTGGTATTGGGAAGTTTACAGACGTTTTAAGGGGGAATTTTTCCTGGTAGGGAGGGGGAGAGGGGTTCGGAGAGAGAAAATAACGCGGGAGGATCTTTCCTTGGGAGAATTTTTCATAGGGTAAGAAAGTTACCATGAGTGGGATACTGGCTTTTCGAACATTATTAAAAAAAAACAATCAGAAATTAAATAAAAAAACAAGTTTTTTTTTAACTGAAAGTAAGGAGTAACATTATCACTTAAGACAAACAAAAAATATTACGTATATAACGGGGGCTGCCTCTTCTTAGTATCTCGTTCTTACACTAAAGCTTTTTTTTAACTTTTAAAAGAGGTTATTATTCTAGCTAAACAGCCTTTGTGATTCAGGAGTCATTCCTAAATAAATGGAACAAAAATCAAACTTAGGTTATTATAAGGTTATTATTAGTTAAACAATAAAACTAATATAATTTTTTTTTTCAATTATTCATGTACGGTGATCCAAATTCAAAACCTGCATTAGTTCAAAAACGTCCTGAAAGTAAATAGAAAAAAGCTTTTTTTTCAACTGAAATTAAGGAGCGATATTAAAACTTAAAACGAACGATGAAAGGGGCTGTTTCCTCCTCAACGCCCCACTCCTTGCGCTAAAGTTTTTTTTTATTGTTTTAAAAGTAGAGTTGTGAGAAAAAGTCAATGTTTAAAATGTTTAAATGTTTAAAAGTAGAGTTGTGAGAAAAGGGAATAATTTCTGTTCGTTTAAAGTTTCAATGTCGCTCCTTACTTTCAGTTAAACATATTTGTTTTTCTTATTTAGTCAAACAGTTCGTGGTAACGAACTGTAAGTAAGGAGCGACCCGGCTCAATGGTAACCGAAACTCTAAAAAACGGGATTTTGATACCAATAGATACATCAAAAGAATCAGATTTTAATTCTGATTTCAAATATATAAGTTTCATTAAGTTTGATCTTACCCATCAAAAGTTACGTGCCTGAGAAAATTTGGCTGATTTTCGAAAAAAGGGGGAAAGACCCCGTAAAAGTTATAGAACCTTAATGAAAATCACACCATCATATTCAGCGTATCAGAGAACCCTACTGTAGAGGTTTCAAGCTCCTATCTACAAAAATGTGGAATTTTCCATTTTTTGCCAGAAGAAAGATCACGGATGCGTGTTTATTTGTTTGTTTGTTTGTTTTTTTTTTTTTGTTTTTTTTCCCCAGGGGTGATTGTATCGACCCAGTGGTCCTAGAATATCGTGGGAGGGCTCATTGGAACGGAAATTAAAAGTTCTAGTGCCCTTTTTAAGTGACCAAAAAAAATGGAGGGCAACTAGGCCCCCTCCCACGCTCATTTTTTTCCCAAAGTCACCCGATCAAAATTTTGAGATAGCCATTTTGTTCAGCATGGTCGAAAATATGATAAAAATGTCTTTTAGGATGACTTGATCCCCCAAAGTCCCCAGGGGGAGGGCTGAAAGTTATGAACTTTACTCAATGTTAACATATAGTATTGGTTATTGGGAAGTATACAGACTTTTTCAGAGGAGATTTTTTCTGGTAGGTGGGGGAAGGAGAGGGTCGGGGGCTATATGGAAGGATCTTTCCATGAAGGTAGTTTTCATGGGGGAAGGGACATTGCTATGAAGGGGGCGCCGGATTTCCCAGCATTATTAAAGAAAAAGATCAGGAATTAAATTAAAAAAAACAAGTTTTTCAACTGATCAACTGATTGTGATTAAGAGGTCATTTTTAAAGAACTGGAAAAAAAATTCGAACTATAGTTTAAAGAGCAGGGTATTGACTAGGGGGCGAACCCCCTAATATACGTGTTAAAAATTTATGAATATAGAAGTTCGTTACGTAAGTTAATTCTAAGTTACGTATATTTATTACTAATAAAAACGTTCGTAAATAAAATTAAACAAGTTTCGAGAAAGCCATTTAACCAAATATAATATGCAAATTTTGTTTTAATTATTCATGTACGGTGAGCCAAAATCAAAACCTGCATTAATTCAAAAACGTTCAAAAATTAAATAAAAAAAACAAGTTTTTTTAACTGAAAGTAAGGAACGACGTTAAAACTTAAAACGAACAGAAATTATTCCGTATATGAAGGGGGCTGTCCCCTCCTCAACGCCTCGCTCTTTACGCTAAAGTTTGACTTTCTCACAACTCTATTTTTTTAAACAATAAAAAAACTTTAGCGTAAAGAGCGAGGCGTTGAGGAGGGGACAGCCCCCTTCATATACGGAATAATTTCTGTTCGTTTTAAGTTTTAACGTCGTTCCTTACTTTCAGTTAAAAAAACTTGTTTTTTTTATTTAATTATAAGAGGGTGCAGGTCCTAAGGCATCCTCTTTCCAATGTTGCTGCAGCGAGGTTTCTTATAGAAAAAAAGAACAAAGCTTTCAAAAGTTTGAAAATCAATTTTTTTATTTTATGTTACCCGATACTTTGTCTTCCAAAGGAAAAATATGAGGAAGTTGAAAGACAACAGCATTTGACTATTTTTTTTAGAAAGCATTCGGTGAAATTCTTGTTTCACTATCCGTTCATAATAAACTTTATATTTGTCAACAATTTTTCATTAAGATATGCTCTCTTGTTTACTTTTCCGTAGTAATTATGTTCTAAGAAATTATCCATTTCCTTTGCGGTGAACAAGATTTTCACTTGTTTGAAGAGGCCTTTGATTGCAACAAAACAAACACAATAAAACAAAAAAAATTCCTTTAGGCTCTTTGTCTTATTTTTGTTAAACAAATGGTTAAATACAGTAGGAATACCAATGAAATTGTCATATTTTTTGATGAGTTAGTCATGTAAACGTGTGTAATCAGTACTGGAAATCAAATAGACTCTGTTTTTCAAATCCAATTGTCGAAAAGAGAGGATGAGAGAGAAAGACGGAGAGAGGGAGAGAGAGAGAGAGA
>JAQQPU010004992.1:12675-27228 GCA_029168905.1 Artemia sp. Kazakhstan ARC1039
TATATATAGTACTAATTTTTATTGGAATAGTTGCCAAAATGACAGCATGTCAGAAATGACATCAATGTCAAATATTACATGATTTGTTAATCAAGTTTTGACAGAAGTGTTTATCCACTTGATAAAATATAATGTTGTTCCCTATCATCAGTAGTCTGTAGTTTGACTAAAGGTCGTAGGCTATTAAACTTCTAGACAGAGATAGTAACTATTTATTTTCTTCTTTTTCCAATTTTTCCCTGGAGGTATTAGATTCGAAAGCTTGAATTTGGATGATAAAACCAAGTTAAGGCGATCAAGAAGTTAGAAAAAATAAAGTAATTGAACTAGCGAAAATTTGATAGAGAAAAAGTTTTTGCTCAAATTAAAAAAAAAAACATGTTAATTATAAATACAAAAACTAAAAGTAAAAAAAGAATCTGAACAATTTAAGCTTTTGTAGATTCATTAGCCTATACAAGAAACGCAAACGTTGAAGAAAAATTTCATGCCTAAAAAATGCTAACGGTTTACTTGGAACGCCATTTCGATTCTAATTTAACAGCAACATAATATACTATATTTTATTAGTCATAATGCCTGTTAAGATCTCTCGCCTAAGCTGGTTTGAATATATAAAGCTGTTCCTGCATGTCGTAACAATTGGTTACAATGAAAAATAGAAGGAATCACATAATGTAGGCTTGTCATGTCAGTCTGGAGCTCTTACACACATTACTTCTTCGCCGAAACTCCTTCCATACCTTAACATAAAGGTAAAGAAGTTGAAATACTTAAGGCTTTAACCGGGGTAACTCTCCCTTACCAGCTGTTTCATTTTAAGAAAATAGTACTCGGGTTGATGCTCGTGGGAAAGCAAAAAAAAACTGCCGAAGCAAAGTCTTTTTTTTTTAATTCTTTTAACTTTTTTAATTTCCTAAAAAGGAATTAATTTTTTTTAATTTTTTTTATTCTTTTTATTCTTCTCTCTGTTTTAGTTCCTAAACTTTTTTAATTCTTCTCTCAGCGACTACTAATTTCCTAAAATTTTTATATTTTTCACAGGCTTTTGTTGCTTTATGGAACACACTCCCTCCCCCAGGGCCCCAATTAATTCCTGCGTATGAATATTTTCTAAGCTATTTCTCCCTTGCACCTCGCACCAAATACTTTTGGAAATCTGTTAATTTTAGATTTTGCATTCGAAAGAGTGTAGCCCTGACTCATTTCTAATTTCCTTTTCTTAGGCCTCTTGTTTGGGCTGGTTTGACAATTTTGAGTCGTTTTGACGTACCACGAACACTAGGCTGCGATGAAGTAACGCTACAAAATTGGCTGACTTTAATCGAGTCACATTATCACTCCTCGAACTCATATCACAATTCTACCCATGCTGCTGATGTTTTGCAGGTGTGTATTTATAAACAATTATTTTGGATAATCTAATCTTTTTTGCCACTTGTGGAAATTGTATTTTACATCCAGTAAATTATTCACAATAAAATAAATAAAACCATGAAATAAAACAAAACACAATAGAAAACGTTTCAAAATACTTTTATTTAAAGCGTGATAAATCATTCGTGATTTACTGAAAACTTACATAAATTTATTAAAGTGCTTATTTGATTTTCAATTTTTATTTGATTTTTGTACTCTTGCAAGGAGTGAATTTAAAAGGAAGAAAACATTGATGAAGAAACGATGGCTAGTAAAAACTAAAGTAATTATTAAAAATATACTAATATTGATAAGTTTGAGCAGCATTAAAGATTTTTTTTATAACTTTAAAAAATAAAACTATTAAATCTTTTTTCCAGTAAAGTGTTAATGGCAATTTAGCCCAGGGGCTGGCGGTCTATGGCTGAAGGGTTCTTTAGTGACCCGTTTACTAATTTCAAGTAACCCACTTTAGTTCCGAAAAAGTGTGATGTATAAAAAATTAATTTTAAATCATACAAATAAAATAAATATTTACAAAATAAATACTAAGAAGAACCTTTTAGTTCAACGACAAATTTACGGTAACGATAATAGACGAAATGTCGAGACGTTCTCCGAATAAGTTTTACCATTATTAGGCGTATGGTATGGGTCGCTCTTTTAGTTTAGATAATGTTCAGCAGCGCAAGCCAAGTGACGCGGTTACGTAGTTAAATAGTTATTACACAGTTACCTAAGAGTGCGTTCGAGCATCCGTTATCTGACTTATCCGCTTAATATTACGTTCCGTGGGTGTAATCTGTAAAAGATAAAAACTAATACTTGGCCGGCAATTTGCCAATTTAAACTTTATGGGCAACTAGGCGAATAACAACATTAATCACCTGTACTCCGCTTAAACATAAATTATTTACAAACCCTTTAAAGTGTATCACATTTCACAATTGTTCTGACCTCTGTGTCACAGTGACGGTGCTGAACTCGCTTGTGCCCAGGGAAAAATCCTGATTAGCCCCCCCCCCCCAAAATACGGGCACACATCCGTATTCTTTTACGTTTGAAAATATACTAAGTCTCAGGATTTGAGGTTGAATTAGACCCTTTCCAGCCTTTCTTACAACTGTTCGTTTGTATGATGATGCAGGGAAAAAAGTCTATGAGAGACATACCGCTCTCCATTACATCTACACAAAGCCGTAATGGCTTATGATTAATGGCTTCAGCAGCCCTTAAATACGAATTTGGACACCAGTCATTATCCTATGAGACAAGTCCTCGCAAATCCTTTCAGGCAAATACTGAGAAAGCCATTTGTCAGAGATGTAAGCTACATGCCGTGATTTTTTATTTCGATATTACAAGTTTAGCCTCAAAACCTATAATTACTAACTTCACAAACTCTTAAATACCAATGCATATGGAAACAAAACACCATGGCCCTTAAATCATACGGATACAAACCCTTGCGTGTTTCTGACTTCGACGAGGTGTAACATGTCCATGGGTGCCCATAAGGGGGGGCAGGGGTGCCATTCCCCCTCCCCCCCCCCGACTGAATGATGCTGCCTTATATTTGTATTAATTTAAAAACAAATCCGCAAAACAGGTTTTTTAAAGAAAAGTAAAGAGCTCCATTAAGCAAAAAATGGGCAGAAATAAACTCAAATAATCTTCCAAGCATAAAACTACCACAAATCCCTATCAACAAATAAATGAACTCAAAACGAACAGAAATTAGAATAAATAGCCCAGTCAAAGTCAAGACGAGCAAAAATTAACATTACTAGGGCTGACAACCTTATGCCTTCTCAAGACCAGAACATACTATAGGCTTTACTGAAAAAAAAAAAAACAAGACAAAAAACAAGTGACCGTAGATTGTCAGTTTTATATACATATACTGATATTTGTTCCTCAAAGTCTTAAATGTTTTGCATTTAAGTAAAAAAAGTGAAAACATTTAAACGTATTTTGTTTTCAATGGAGCGCAAATTATGTTCTGGTCTTGAGAAGGCATAGGGGTTATCTGCCCTACCAATATTAATTTGTGCTCGTTTCGAGTTTGACTCGGCTATTTATTCTAATTTCTGTTCGTTTTGAATTTCATTTATTTGTTGATAGGGATTTGTGGTAGTTTTACGCTTGGACGATTACTTGACTTCATTTCTGCCCATTTTTGGCTTAATGGAGTTCTTTACTTTTTTTTGAAAAAACTTGTTTTGTGAAGAAAGTTTTTTAAATTAATTTCTGTTCGTTTTTTATTGATGCAGCCATTTTCATGAAAAAAATAATATTTCATATCTTTTCGGTTTTGTTTTTCTATAAGAATCCATACTTTGGTTTGCTATTTGTATGTTTAGAGAAACTTTGGGCCAATTGCATAATTGTGGGGGTGGACATGCACAATATCCCTACAGACATAGTTGCTGGACTGTTCTACTATACCGAACAAAATAGTTGTCTCAAAATTTTGACTAGATGTATTTGGGAAATAAATCGGCTATTGAAACGGGCTGATTTCCCTCCAATCTCTTTTTAGTCTTAGAAAGGACCCTAGAACTTTCAATTTTGAATTGAATTAGCTTCTTTAAATGTTTCAATGATATTTCTAGCTATTATAGAGTGGTGCTGCCTATGATATTGCTTATATGCCTTTTTGAAAACCTGAATGCATACAGTTTTTTCATTGGAACTGCCCCTAAATGCTTCCTAAAACTTTCACCTTAATACTCTAAACGTCATTAGTTACAGTAACTGTAGTTGTAGTACTAAAAGTATACACATAGTGCCTTCTGGCTAGTTCAGAATCCCCCACACCTTACTCTTAAAGGTCTAATTTAATAGTATAAGTTGTTCTTGAGATATTGCTGTGTCACCTTTTTGAAAGTCCACATGCTCATGGTTTGTTTTGATTTAGTTCAACGTCTGCCTAAATATTTCTTATATTTGATTACTGAAGACATTGTTATATTCTCTTTGAACTATTGGTTACAAAATGACTATCTCACAATTTCGATCGAATGTGTTTGCGGAAAAGAGGATATCAGGGAGAGGGGGGGGGGCTATTTTCTTCCCTTTACACTTGACTCTTAAAATGGAACTAAAACTATACATTTCCAATCAAATGAGCCTCCTCTAAAGTGCAAAAGACCACCCCTTCATAAAACCTTACATGCCCCCAGGGCATGACTTACAACCATTACCCCCATACTCTGGGGAGTTGTGTCAACCCCAAAGGCCGTGTTATGAGATCTTTGGACTATTTTTGAACAAATGGTTATCTTAAAATTTCAATCGGAGGCATTTGTGGAAAATATGACGTGGGGGTGTGTATAACTGCCCTCCGATAAATTTGCCTTTTAAAAATGACACATAAACTTCCGATTTCGATTTCGGGGGGGGGGTGTTTTCCCTCTGATCACTTTGATTCTTAAAAAGAGCACTATAACCTTTGATTAAAAATCCAATGAGCCCTGTCCGAAGTTTATACGACCACCATTTCTATAAAAACCTTATATGCCCCTATGGTGTAACTTACAATCCTTGCCCTGAGGGCTATGGTGGGGGGGGGACGTGTATCTTCAAAGACATAATTTCTGGACCTTTCAACTACGCTGAATAAAATGGCTATCTCAAAAATTCTGATTGGATGTGTTTGGGGAAATGATTGGTGTAGAGGGGAGGGGGTTGCCCTCCAATCAATTTTGAGTGTTAAAAAGGCCAGTAGAACTTCTGATTACCAATCAAATGAGCCCTCTTAAAGGTTTTTACGACCACCCTTTCTATAAAAAAAACAGCCTTACATCCCCCAGGGCATAACTTACAACCCTTGCACTGAGGGTCGTGTGTTTATGTGGAGGGGGGGGGGGGGGGGTGCACTTCTAAGAAATACTTACCGGATCTTTAAACTACGCTGAACAAAATGGTTATCTCAAGATTTTGATCGGATGTGTTTGGGGAAATGATTGACGGTGGGGGGGGGGGCTAGTTGCCCTCCATGAGCTCTTTTTAAATGTTCTATGACATTTCTTTCTATAAGAAGTGCCCTGGTCCAAAAAAAAAAATAATATATTGTGCCCACATCGCACTTTACTTAGGCAGCGCTCTCGCGCTGCCTATGATTTTTTTTTAGATTTCTATTATGCAGCATTGGAAGTGCCAATAAGACCAGGTAGCCCCCCCCCCCTAAAATTCAGCGTATGGACGCCCATGAACACGTCCACCTTTTTTCAAAATATATTTATTATTAAATGGATTATTTGTGTAACTTTACGTACCTGTTCCTGGGGTGACTAAACTTATTCTTCAAATTTCAATCTGATGCCTTGTGGGAGTGCTTGGAGGAGAAAAGGTTTCGATAGGGTGGTTCCGTGCCATCTGTTTGGTTTTCTCACTTTGGAAGTGCACTAGATTTCGGAGTATATTATTATATGAGCCCCCCCCCCCCTCTCCCAGCTTCCACGATTGTCCACTCGACTGGATGAGAAGTGAGAGGAAAAATTAATTAATGACACATGGGAGGCATATCGTCCTTTACTAAGTCATTATTGCGTTAGCTGTAATATGTTAGAAACTGGGTTGTGCAATGTGTGCTAGGTTTGTCTCGTTTTTTACATTGAATGATATTAACTAGAAAGGAAGCATTTTATTAAAAAAAAAACGATAATACTTTCCTATCTTGTTTTATAAATACAATATGGTATAGATGCCCTAATGTTTGTAGCAAATAACATCCAGACTTCCAGACCTGAGTTCTAAAATACAAACACGTTATGATATTTTTTTATCAGCATCATTACTTAGAGCTGTCTTACAAAAACATAACGCCTGATATATGATAGGTCATGTCAAATGTAAATGTGATTTGTAAAGTGTAATTGCGCAATCTGAAATTGTAAAATGTAATGTAAACAAGGAAAATATTATTTTGATGATCCTTGTAGTCTATTTATTCTTTAATAGGAAGCTTGCTAAGTTTTCAGCAAGGCCGTACCCAGGATTATATTTTGGAGGGGGTTTTACTAAAAAAAAAATTCGGGGGCTGGGGGAGGTGTTTACACAAAAAACCTAAAAAAACGCATACAAAATTTATTTATATCCATTTTTGCTACGTTTTTACGAGTCAGACAAAAATTTCGGCGGGGGAGGGGATCAAACCGGACACTCCCCCCCCCCTGGATACGGCCCTGGTTTTCAGTAAAGCTTAGAAATATGAAACAAAAGAAAATCTAATGAACTTTGGCCGCTGTTACTATTAATGGAAATCAGTTCAGTTTCAAAACAGTTGAACAGCTGATCTGAAAATGTCTATGTCAGTGCATAATTAGACCCTAGTTCGTGGAAATGCAGAACATGTTGAATTTCAGATGAATTGGGTTATCCGTAGTTCGAAAACTTAAAAAAGGGAGAAATGGCCGAAATAGAGGCTTCAAAACAGATTAGGACGACGGATTAGGATTAAAAGACTAGAAGGAAGAGATATGCTTAAAATATTAGAAGGATTAAACTTAAATTGCTCAATACTGTGATGAGTTTGTAGTAATAGTAAGGGTATTTCAAAGAGATTTAGCTCCTGATACGTGTGTGCAGGTCAGGTACTTAGAGTGAGAATCTGCGTATTGTCCAATGGGAGGAAGGAGGTTGAAAGCACGAAAAAAAATTATAGTCTTAGGCCGAAGTTTCCGTACTTTTTAGAGGAACGCATCCTTTGAAAGAATTTCACGAGGGGAACGCCCCTTCCTTCCTGCTCCTCTTATGTGTAGGTATTTATCTTCTTATAGAAATATTTCTGACATATCCATATTACTAATTTGATTTATTGGTAAATGTCCTGTTTGCTAAAATTAAGTATTAATTTAATTGATTATTTTAATTCAAATTAATCTTAATATGTTACAATTTCGTTCCTAAGAGCTACTTCTTTTTTTCAGTCTACTGCCTATTTCCTAGTCAGACCGAGGATTAAAGATTTATTAGATCCTCTTGAACAAGCTGCCTCATTGATAGCTGCCATCACCCACGATATAGATCATCCGGGAAAAACAAGGTAAGTACCCTGCCTTACAAATTTTGATTTTCATTTTTATTCCTTTCATATTCTCTCAGTCTTTGTGATCAGATCACCACCAATAGAAATCGATCCCTAGAGGTAACGGCATGTGTCCTTAAAGAGCAAGTAATGTGCAAATATTGGGGCTTCGGTGTATTTTTCCATAGTTATATGCCGTTTAAGGGGGGTAGGGGGCTCGTGGAATGTTGTCACCAAGTGGCCATGACTAGTTACAATTAGGGTATTGATATATAATTTGCCTAATGTTATGCTAATTTTGATGTAATTTATGCCACATAAATCATTAGATCCTCTAAATATACCCACATTGGTTAGACGCTGGAAGAATTCTACTACTACTACTAACAACTCACCGAAGCACCAAGCCGCCTGAGGCCAACACAGCTACGAGCGCTCCTCCTCAATCCCAATCTATTCAAAACCTCCCTTTTTACACTCCCCCCCAGGAAGTTCCCATTTCCTTTAAATCTTTCTTTAAGACGTCTTCCCACCCCAGATGAGGACGAGCTGCTTTACGTTTAGCCCTAGATGGTTGGCCGAAAAGGACAATCTTCGGCAATCTGTCATCCTTCTGCCGCACAACGTGCCCTAGCCATCTCAACCTTTCTTTCTTTATAGCCCCAGAAAGCGGGATTGAACCACATTTTTCGTACAGACTAATGTTTGAAATGCGGCCAGTCAGCCGGGTACCCAGAACAGAAATGATTGATAGAAACAGTTTTAGCGCTGGAACAAAAGTAACTCTCCTCTGACATTCAGGAGCGCAGCTAGGATTTTGAGGAGAAGTTTGGGGGAGGGGGGGATACAAAGAATGGGTCGACAAAATCGTCCGGCAACTGTGGACGCATAAGCTAAATTTTCAAGGTAAGTAAGTAAATAGGAGTACCCCCTCTTAGCTGCGCCCCTGCTGACACTATCTCGGAGGGATATTCGCATAGTTGGGTAGCTTTCTGAATTCTTGGAAGGGTAGGACTTTTGACAATTTAGGAAGCAGGGTTTACAGCATTCCTTGCTATTGTGGTAAGTTCTACATTGGCCGAACTCACCAACAGTTCATGGAACACATTATTGAGCACTACAATTCAATTAATAAGGCTCTCAAATTTAGATAGCCTTCGAAAACTTTTATTTCGGCTTTGGCAGAGTATATTTTTCACCATTCTGACCATTTTGTACAGTTTGAGGAGGCTACAGCCATCTGTAACGATTGAGGCTGAGCACAACGGGCTAGAAAAGCCATAGAAAAAATTGTAAATATTTCAATGAATAAAAGCACTGGAACTTTAAATATTGGCACCATCTGTGATATTGTTTTAAAAAATATGCCCATTGTTGATAGTTGCAATGAGGTCTTGGAAAATCACCGGGGGATGAGAGTAAAAACAAGAACAAAAGGAATGGCAGCACTGAATGCCAACAAAAGGATTGTTTCCCAACAAAATAAAAAATCGGCTTATTATCGGCTTATATATTGGTTTTATATTTTTATTGTTTTTAATTTTTGATTTTATCCGCTTTCTTTTTTCATGAAGAAGTGTAGCTTTATAAAGGTGAAATATCCGACAGGATTGTTATCTTTTTTTTCTTTCTACTGATCATAGACCCGTTGTTCGGTTTTTTCTCTCTTTGTTTTATCTCATTTTTCAGCCTCCCTGAGCTGTTAGTTACCTTTATTCCAGTGCTAACGGTATAAAGGGTATTTTTAAATAGTATGAAAAACTGATAAGAAAGAAAACTTAACAAAAAGCAAAAAAAAAAAAAAAATCCTTTTAAAGCGCCAACTTCTGTTTCCATCCAGTTTCGTATTTGCTTCAAAGCTTATAGAGTTTAATAGATTGTATATATTCGAAAGTGATAAGAGAGTCTTGATGCTTTAAAATGGGCTTAAAAGAATCAAAAACTACTTCTCTGACAGTACAGCAATCCCCAATAGACATAAAAAAAAAAAATTAAAACAAGCCCAAATTGAGCATAGCTCTAACTCATTGTGCCTTCTTGGCAAAAGTTTCTCTTTTATTTTTGGTCCAGTGCAAAGACATATCCAGGATTCTTGTTAAGGGGAGGTTTTTTAGGGGAAGTGGAGGTGCAAAACAATTGCAAAACGTATCAAATTTTTTTTTATATACATTTTTATTACTTTTTTACGAATCGGACAGTTTTTTTGGGGGGGGGGAGAGGGGTAAAAAATGGTAACCCCTCCCTCCTGGATGCAGGCTAGGTCCAGTGTAAAGCAAAAGTAAAAAATAGATGCAGCTAAATTTATATATTTATTTTTTCTTCAATAATCATATGCTGGGTAGTGTAAGATGGCGTTAGTTGATTTTACTCATGGGCAGACTTAAGTTTCTCTAAATCTTTGGGTAGATATGTAACAATATTTAGAAACTTAAAAAACCGGCTGTCAACTCAAACTAGTGTAATTTATATTATTAATTTCTATTTATTAATTTTTTTAATTACCATGGACATCAAAATGAAGACGTCTTTGGCCCCCTGGCTCCATCTTAAATCTATTCATACCTGAAAATCAGGATCTTCTATGATTTTTGTTTTGGTGATTGCGCAATTCTTATGATTTTTTAATTGGGTAAATTGTCTCCTTTGTTGCCAAACTGAATCGTAAAAGGAAACAAGCGTAAACTTTTCTAGTTTACAAACAAGCCCAGTCAAATGGTAGTAGTACCCAATTTAACTGCATGTGACTATTGGTCGATACAACAATCAATTGGGCAGCATATTTTCCAATGTGCAAGTGGAAAATATGCACAAATTAAGTAATAAAAGGGATACTGTTTGAATCAGAAGAAAATACGGATTCTATTAATATGTCAATAGTCAACTAAAGGGATAAATATAGCAGAATAGAATAGCCTAATTGGGTTTTCTAAAAAAGATGCTTTTGTAGTTAGGTCACTCAACTTATAATTTGAAGTTTTTAATCTTGAATAATGTTAATGATACCCATATTATCCTAGCTTAGGTTTATGGCAGTATTTGCTTTAGCAATCAGGAAAGATAAAGTTTTTAGAACTCATTGATTGTTGAAAAGTGCGATTTTTGGCATTCCGGTATTTTCCAATCAAATCTGCATTAGATAATATTTAGGAACTTGGACCTTTGTTTCTACTTAAACTAATGTAAATTCCTTGTTGTTCATTTTGTCAAGAAAATTGATTGAAAACTGTGATTTTTGGCGATTCTCTATTTTCCATTCAAATTCACATTACACAATATTTTGGAATTTAAACCTTTGTTGTATGCTCAAACTAATGTAAATTACCCATTGTTTTTAAAATTCAACTTTTTCCCCAGTTTTTGAGAATTAAAAATGCCTTAAACAATATTTAAGAACCTAGGGCTTTGCTGTCTTGCGAAACTCTTCGTTATGTGTTTTTTAAGTTAATCTTTCTTTCCCAGAAAAGTGAGTGAAAAGTGTAGTTTTTGGAGCATTTTCCAATATAGTATATCCTCATTCAAGACCGTATCCACGGGGGTGGGGAGGGGGAGGGGGGGTGTACTGATTCTGACCCCGCCCCTTCGAAATTTTTCCCGACCCGTAAAAACATAACAAAAATGTGCATAAACAAATTTTGATGGTTTTTGTAAAAGTTTTTTTGTACTCCCCCATCCAAAAAAATCCTAGATACGTTTTCTCCTCAATATGGCAAGCAAATAGAATAGTGGACTCGTTGGAGTTCGATGAGTAATTTGATCAATAATTAATCAACATCTCTTGCACAACAGTAAGAATTGTGATTTATAGAGTTTACTACTGAGTGCAGGGTTACCCCCCCCCCCCTAATGGTTTATCATTATTTCTAGTGATTTTTTATATTGCATAAACAAAAAAAAATCTAAATCAGCACGTAAATCACTAGATTATTGAAGAAAATCACCAAATCAGCCAAAAAATCACTAAAATCTAGTGATTTTTTCCTCACCGGATGCCAACTCTGACTGGGTGACATAAAATATTCATAAGTCTTGTTCAAAAGGAGTAAGGGAATGATAAAAGAGAGGAAATGTTAATACATCTGTTATTATATGTATTATTTATTGGAAAAAAAAGACGGAGCAATAAACGAAAAAAAAGGAAAAAAAAAGAAAAAATACACATAAACTTAGCAGTTATATGCATGATGGTTTTTAGTGGCGAACGCTGTAGCTAAGATCTAAATCAGCTCTTAGAACAAATTACGAAGGCGAGGAAGAAAAAATAAATTATACACTGTACTGCAGTACGTGACGGGTTTTTATTTTTAAACTCCAAGTACTGAACAAACATAAGCAATATGAGCGTCATTGCATCAAGCCGCAATCAGTAAAAAAATTAACACAAATAATCATCAGTGAATCAAAAATACACAGTAGATAATCATATCAACTAGTGTAAATATTACAAGACACGGTAAAACAATTAAACGGCACTTTCGCCCGCTGTTCTTGAAATCAGATCACTCTCAATAAATGATTCATTTACTCCGATATACATAAATATCAGAAACAAGGAAATTATTCAATCACGGATTTTTACATCTTTACTTAAAACAATATGCTTAAAAGAATGGATAATTAATAAAGAGTTAAACTATTAGTAATATACGCAATATATCATCAGAGAAAAATTGACATCAAGATTGAGAATAACCAGCGTCACTTAAATTGGACTCGTACGAAAAGAGACTTAATCATCAATCAGTTTAAAAATTGCAACAATTACACTAAGCGCGAAAACAAGCACTTAAAAAAACCCACAACAAATACATTTCAACTACTGGGCCAGTACCGACGACCAAGAATTCAACTTTGTTAAACGGGAATTATAAGCCCGAATTTGCTTTTCCACAGCTATAATGGGGTCAGCAATGCTGAGTTTTCTAATTAGATAGGACTTGCGGGTCCAAGGGGGAAAACGTAAAATATATTTTGCGAACCGGAAGAAAACTGAACAAATTTTTGACTTGTCAGATTTTGTGAGCGATTTTCCAAAACGGCGATATTTAAAGATAATGTGGTAGAACGACAGAGTTGAAAAGTTTTGAAAGAAGACGGCAGTTGAAGCGTAACTTATTCGTTACAAAAGAAGCATATCATAACCCAGCTCCGCGTTCAATGTGAGCAATTAAAAGTTGTCGCGTGTGCATTATTGACGAACCAATGGGAAGACAGAGGTAGGTGATATGATCTACTGGTTAAATCCTACTATTTCCGAGAGGATTATCCCCAGGCGAGATTAGGACTATTTTATCGACTGTAAAGCAGTTAGGGCTAGATTAGAAATGCAAAAGACACGCTAGTTTAAGAAAAATGTACACAAATGTTACATTTTATTCTTTGGCAAAAATCATTCTCTCGTCTTCAGCCCAGATTTTTTTGCCTCCACCCCCTAGATTTTGGAGATTTTGAAGAATTTTTATTTAAAAAATGAAAAAAAAGCGCCATCCCCCCTAGATTTCGGAAAATACGTTTTTGTCCCTCTCCTTCTCTCTTACTATGCTGGTGTCAATGTTTGATACTACGTTCCTACACAGGATTTTTTTCGGGTGGAAGGACAGTTTTTTGAATAAGAAATGCCGAGACATTTCAAACAATATAGGATTATGGCAGGTTGGTGGTTTTTAATCGGGATTTTAATAGTAGTAAATGAATAAAGGCCGTTTTTGTCTTTGAAATTGATGTATAACGCACAAACGGCAAATTTCCCCCCCCCCCCAGGGTTGAAAAAGTTTATTTTTCCCTCCCCAAATTTCTGTGAAATGAATATTTAAAAATATTTAAATATTTAAAGTTTCTTATCCGGGTTCCTCCTTGGACTAGGAAATAGTGGACTGCGGGAGAGATACAGCTTGCCAGATCCTCTTGATGCTGCAGATAAGCTTTTTTTCATGCCTACGGGTTTTCCGTCGAACCACCTTTGGAAGGATTTTTTGTTTTAATGCTAGTTTCCTTTTTTTTGTTTATTTATTTGTTTATCTTTTGCTTGGTTACTATTATTTTTTTATATTGTATTATTTATTTGTTTGATACATTTAAAGAGATTTACAACCCTTGGAGTGGCTTAATTTTCTGAATTGTTTGGTTTATTGAGTTTTAATTTGCACGTATTTGCTCCTGTTTTTGTATGTCTTCTTTTTTCATTTTCTTTCTTTTTGTTATTCTCAATCGTCATGCTTTGTATTATTGATGAGCTATTAAATAAATAAATAAAAAAATAAATAAAAGATGCCACTGAGCTCAATGCATATTAAGAGTAATAAAGGATAAAATGCATCTAATATTTTATTTCAGTTTCTATAATTACTCTTATGAATCTTCTGAATAACGCTAGACGATAGTAATTTTTTTTTTTTTTTTTTTTTAGAAAAACTTGTATTGCTTGCATTGTTTACGTTTGGTCGACCTTTGTTTGCAACTTATTTTCGATCCTCGGCAGTTCTCAAAGGAAAACCAAAATAACAATTTTTTTTTGTGTTTTTGTTTGTTCAGCAACGTTGATGTTACCTTGTTTAAAGTACAGTCTCACAAATAACAAAGTTATGTATATGAAAAAACAAAATTATCAAAGCTGCCAAGTGGCGATTACACATATTATACATTCATGACTAAAAACAACAAGAATAAAATCAAAACAAAATGAAGAATGGAACTAGTTTCATTAACAAGTCACCACATTCCAAAATTTCACTAATTCTACATTTAATTTTATGTTGAGTGTTATGTTTAGTGTTAAAGGAATGGATTGGATCTTACCTTTGTAACTCCTCAAGGTCCATCATTTTTCGACAACAATAACTTTTATTTGATTCAAACGACTTTTCGCCATCAAATTCAAACATTTTTGAAAAGAAATTTGGCTTCTTTGAAAAGAAGTCCTTGCTAAAATACAGTAGGCAATATTATAAAAAAAATATTCTTACATAAATAAAAGTAAATAAATGGAAACAAAGAATCAAGTCGCAAAAAGCCCAAAAATCTGGGATTTTTTTCCACCTATATCATACCAATTCCATGAATGAAAACTTTGTTTTGGGACTGGCCCCTTGTTCTTCAGTAGCAATGAA